>VWZG01003367.1:167413-197903 GCA_013396735.1 Grallaria varia | reverse complement strand
GAACTTGGGGAGTTTTTCCAGCTCTGCGTCCTTTGGCGGGGAGGGGGGTTTATTCTTGCACTTCTTTCCTTCTACTGCGGAGGGAAAATAAAAACCGCAGAGCGTTTTAAGCCAAGAGTGTGGCTCCGAGCACAAAACACCCTCTGTCGTTTCCTGCCTCTGCCCCCGCAGCGCTGGCGTTGCCTCATCGCCCTCCCGGCGGCTTCGGCTGCTTCCCAGAGGGATCGTGTCGCCTCCCGTCTGCTCCCGTAAACACCAACCTATCCCCCCCATCCCCTCAGGAGCCCTAAGTTTGGAAAGACAGAGCCTAGTATAGCATGAGGGACCTGGTTGCAGTGAGCTTCAGGGCCTCAGGGAGTTGTTAAGCAGAAGAGAGGGCGAGGTTCTGCACCCGAATAGCCGCAGCATGGCTGGAAATGGAAGGGGCTGCAGCGCCGGCTGGGAATGCTGCCTGGATGTCACCGATACCCAGCACCAGTGACCCCTGGAAAAATCCCTGCAGCTGGCAACAAGCTGTGCAACTAATTCAGCAGAGACATTGGGGTCGTTTTTATAGCTAGAGAAAGAATCATAGAATGGCTTGGGTGGAAAGGGACCTCAGGACCTCATTCCACCCCTCCCCTGCCTTGGACAGGGACACCTTCCCTTCCACTAGGCCGGGCTGCTCGAAGCAGCCTTGGATGGGCACAGCCAAAAGTGCCAGAGGGGGAACCAGGACTTGTACTGGAAGGTGAGCCAGAGCTGCTGGCAGCTGCAGGTCAGTTCAACAGCATTTGTGCAACATCCAAAATATATTTTATCTGCCTTTTTGTCCATGTTTCCATTTCACACAAGACTGATGAGCTTTTTATGTTACCAGGCATACTCATGGCTCCAGACAACTGCTACATTCCTTGTCCTTGCTCTTGACAACGCTCATCTCTTTTACCATCCAAAGGACTGATTTTATATGTCTCTACTCAATAACTATCTCAAAAGCTTTGTAATATGTCTTTCAAAGTACAATTAGACAAGGATGTTTGAAAAACCAGCTAGTCCTTTAATGAAGAGCAAGAGTTTCTTCACAGAGCTGAATTTTGAATGACCCTCAGGGGAGAGTAACTACTGTGTTAGAGACAGGAACACTGGGAAAAACATGATCAAACACTAAACATCTGCTTCAGCTTCTCTTAACAGAGGGACTGCAGGCCAGATCTATGCTGGGGTCAGTGCTTTGCATGCCACTAAATGAATCTAGAGCAGCAAAGCGTGGGGTAATGACATGGTTTCCCCTTCTCCTCCCACCATGCTGGGAAACTAAGACAAGGCAGTAAAAGGGAAGTGTTTTGTAAAAGGACCGATTTAGAAGGCTGAAGGCCCACTAAGCGAGATAGTCAGCAGTTTCTGCTGGGACAAAGCAGTGTTAGCTTCCATGCAATTTATTAGGGGATCAAGACCCTGGCTCCTGTAGGAAGAGTTGCAGAGATATGCTGCAGGATTCCTCCACTGTCTCTGGCATGCTGCTGGGCTTATGACTATTAAGTCATACAAGCAATCAGTTATAAATTATGCAACATTTTCATTAATCTCTATCACTCCAAAAATACATTTCTCAAACATGAAAGTTTTACTGTTACAAATCTACCCATTACAATATGTGTTTATTTGCAGAAAACCCTTCAAATAAATGTTCTGCAGCCTCCAGCTAAAGCCTCTTGCCATTTGTACAGGCACAGAGATCCTGTGAAATATAGTCAGCCAGGCAGGCCACTGTCCACTTACACAGTCATTTGGGCAACTCTGTCTTGGTGAGACTAAAAGACAAAATGCCTCATTTAATTCATCAGGAAGATTTGTGGGAACAAGCCCATAAAGACACGGACCGGGAATAGCAGGTCAAAGTATGACGGCTCACATCAATGGCTAGTGTTGCACTGGGCCATGTTCCCATGTTTGTTTTCATCATAGGAAAACCAACTCAGGGGCTTGTTCTCTTAAGAGAAAGAATATCAGTAAGTGTGGGAGGTTTTGTCACCTGCTCTCAGCTTTAACATTCACACAGAGCTATTTTCTGAACATAAGTTCAGAGTTTGGTTACACTTCCCAGAAAGATCTCCACTGTGGCAGCCTCCTTCACATTATCTGAGTACTCCTGCACTCTGGGCCTGCTATCTAAAGATAACTGCATTTAGCTGGTTCCTGCAGGGCTTGAAAGCCAGCCTGCAGAGCTCTAATCTCTGCATGGCACTCAGGACGGAAACCAGGGCCTGCCGGACGGACAACAGCTCTCGTCATCACTGAGTAATGAGGTAGCAAACCCCAGATATTGAAAAATAATCACGCTCCCTAAAGGTAGATTACCTTTGAAATATCTCAAAACCAACGCACTCTTAAATGCCTTTTTAATCTGTTTTCTGATTCCTTTGAAAATATATCAATCATAAAGCAGGGTTAGATTTCCCAGTTTTCCTCTGTCAAAGTGGCAGCCAGAGCCAAACACAGTGTAACAAGTAGCAGGGTTTGCATATGTTCATGTGAGTCCCAGGGGCTCCTGAAATAAATGCCTCTTGAGCAAGACAGTCAGCATTTTATGTGACACATCTCAGAGTGATTCAATACCAAAGGCAAAGCCGTTGCATTGCTGTGGAAGAGTGTCCTCTGCTTCTGGAAATAAACCCATCCCATATCAGCTTATTCGGTGATGGTGGGAGAAACAGGGAATCTCTACCTTCCTTTGAGGCTTGTGGCCACCACACCTTGCTCGGGCATGCAGAAGCATTTTTTTAGGACAGGAGCGGAGGCGGTGCCATGACTTGTCCACACAAGGAAAACAAAGGCCCTATCTTGTCTCTCAGCATCAAAAAGGTGGCCTCTGAAATCTAGACAGGTGATTTGAAAGTACCCAGTGAACCAGGGCCACAGCCACATCTCTTCTGCATGTACACAGACCTTTACATGCTGGCAAGCTCTCGCCACAAGCCAAAAGCTGGTAGTGGCTTTTTTGGATAGACTGTAAGGTGATTGTTCAGCTGAAAAACACTATGTGACACGACAGGCTTCAAAAGCGCTAAAAGACTGCTCTAAACATATTTCAGTCCTGACAGTACAACCAGTTACTTAAGACCTCCCCTCTCAAGTTCAATGACTGACTAAATAAGCTTAGCACTTAGTGCTGAGTGCACCTTTCAGGCAATTCAGTAGGAACAGGGCTATTACGAAACACAAGCCCTCTATCTAGGTGTTGAGCTCTTAAAAGTACAGCCTTAGATTTCTTGGGCCAAAAAAAAAAGGAACAGAAAGCAAGTGCAAGTAGCTCTGAGCCCTGTTCAGTCACTGGCGGTCAGTCACTTTTAGGAATTAAATGCCCAACAACTCTCAGCGCTGATCTTAAGTGGGTCAATGATTATCGTCCTGCAGACAGCGAGTTAAGGAGCTGCTCAGCTCTTTCCTGGATCCCATGCTGCTCATGTCACTTGTGGGATGACAGCATCACCTTCTTTGAATCCCCAGTGCAGAAGATAATCGGCCTCTAAGAAATGGGTATTCGAATACCAACATCTTCGTAGTAATTACTGATATTAATCTGCCTTTGTGCCCAGGAGGGAAGGCATTATTGTTTTATGCACAAGCAGTAAATAAAGTAATTGGCAGCAGAAAAGCTTCATTGCAAATAACTGCAAGCAACCAGTTATCCTCAGATTGTGCAACTGAAGAAGTGAAGCCACAGTATTGATAGTGAGTGCTGATTTAAGTGAAGTACTGGTACACTTGGGATGTTAGAAAAAAGCCCTCTGCACCAGCATCCATTTTACTCTGAGAAATATAAATGCCAGCACAGCAATAGCATATATTCAAAATCACCAGAGATTTTATGCAATCTGGTGCCTTTACCTGCTGCATTAGCTTGTATTTACTAAGAATAATTTGACCATTCTTTTTTCTTCTGTATTCTTCTTTCTTCTTATGTATTTGTTCTCCTCAGCTTGCAGAAGAAATAGCTTTGTTGCATAAGATTTGGATTAATTAGTTCTTACTAGATGCTTCCCCCCCCCCCCCTGGGGAATTGTTTCGTTCTGAGCTGACAAGAAAATGAATCCCATCGTTGGTCTCCAATCCTGGCTGAAGCACCAAGTGCCTGTTTAAGCTTAGCTTCTGAGGAATACCAATGACTTCACACGACTAAGAATAAGCCTAAAATGAAGTGTATGTTTGTGTGCTGTGTGGCCCTCCAGCAGTCTGCTGGGATACTGTTCATTCCTGTCTGTTCCAGCAGCAAGCTCTAAACTAGAAGTGAAATGGTCGGATGTTTCAATAGAAGTTAGTTGAGTGTAAAAGAAAAGCCAGACAATAACCAAAGTTACTTGTTCAAGTCTGGGCCACAGCCTGCACACGGCAGAGAAACAAAGTGCAACAGAGAAGCCTGCGAAGATTAGAGCTCATACTCTGAGGCTTAGCAGGTCTCAGGAAGCCCAGAGGAGAAAGAGCTTCCTCTGCAATAGCATGGTGTCTGTACAGAGTTCCCCCCAGATCCCCAGAAGGTGGTTCACCAGTCACATAACCTTTATTCACTCCATAAATCAAATCACTCCCGTCCTTCCTTGGCAATAGCTTGTAGCGTAACTTCTCTACTTCAAAGTGCAAGGGCTTTGGTACATAGCACAGATCTGAGTGTTCACTAAGCATATCCTTTAGCTATACATATTTAGGCTGCTTTGTACATATGAAGGCCATTTTGCAAGAGCGAGACTACAAATCCATAATCCTTGCAAGGATACACACAATTAAAAGGCCATCCATAACCTCAAGGCTTTTTTCAGTTGAAGTGAGCTCTTCTGCTATGATCCCAGCAGAGCCAAGCCAGATGCCAGTCTGTGCTGGATTGCCTGGCACTGCGCAGAGAGACACAACCTGGGGTTTTTTTTAATTCAGGGAGTAGAGGGGGAGACTGTTGGTTTTGGTTGGTTGGGTTTTATTGTTTGGTTTTGTTGTTTTGTTTTTAAGAGACAATTGTTGTGCTCTCGAGTAAATGAACTGCATTGATTTCTCACTGGAAGACAAACCAATGGTGCACAGCCTGGATATTTTCACAGTCCCCATAGAGGTACAACCTCTGTGCTAGGTTTTGAAGTGGTTATGGTTCCTATCTGCTCCACACTTCTGAGCAGAAAACTCTGCCTGGTTAAAGATTTTTTTGCAGGGGATGGGGAAGCAAAACTCTGGTCTGTGAGACATGTGAGTGCAGAGAGCAGCCAGTTCCCAAGAGATTGACTTGCCTGCATGATTCCTCCCTGCTTCTCATTAGGAAGGGCTTAAGCTCTTTTCTACATTGTACTTGTTGGATTTGAAGCATTGGGAAGGAGTAGGGACATTTATTGTGTTTAACCATTGCAAGAGAGAAATCGTTAGGAAGTCAAGGTAGCTTGCAGACGAAACCAGTCACCTGTACCAGACAAACTGGGATACTAGGCCACTAAGACTTTTTCCCTCAAGAAGGACGTAAAATTGTGAATAACCCCAAAATCCACCCTGCCAGCTGTCCACTCGCTGCCCTATACGTGCACATTTGACAAAAAGACCAGCCCACTCCAAAACATGAAAGGGCCTTCCAAAAGAGTACATACTGTTATACATAAATAAGATTACTATATCTCTAATTATTGTTTAATTAATACACTGTTAACCCCTGGGCCATGCTGCATTCCCCATTTACAGGTTTCAGTAAGCTCAAGCGCACAAGACTCACTTTCAGAGCAGTTCTTTAATTCAAAGAAGCGTGTGATTATTTGTGATTTAGGTGACTGCTTCGTATCCAGTGGCTGGCAGTCAGTTCACCCCAGCTGAAAAGTTTCAGGCATCCAAGAAAGCAGAGAGAAAACCAGATGACAGTACACAACACAGCTGATGACACAGAGCTACAAAATGTCACCAGCACAAACCCTAAAAAGGAATCTTAAGAGGGTGGAGGAAATAGCAAAAAATGGGTCACAGCACCTAGGAGGCCAACAGTTACCCTTTGAGCTGTTCACAAAGACTTGCACAACCTTCTCCCAGCAATCCACATAACACATACTTCTGTAGAAAACAGACCTAATGCACTGGATTCATTTGAGCAGGAATAATTAAATTGTGTAAACATGAGGAGGAAAAATTAAACTGTGTGAACGTATCCCTTCTCAGATTCCCACCTGGATAATATTTAGGCTTTTATGAACATGACAGCAGAGCAGGGACAAGGAAGCTTTAGTTTCACTGTAATTTACTGGGAAGTCAAATGTCCAGCTTCTCTAGGAAGAGCTGCATGGATCAGGCCCTTCACTCTTTACAGCTCAGCCACAGTGCTGTAGTGTTGGTGGACTCTAATTCAGAATCACAGAATCAGTAAGGTTGGACAGGACCAGTACGTCATCTGGTCCAATCTCCCTGCTCAAACAGGGTCATCCTAGAGCACATTTCACAGCATTGCATCCAGACAGTTCTTGAGTATCTCCAGTGAGGAAGACTCCACAACCTCTGACGGCAATCTGTTCCAGTGCATGGTCACCCACACAGTATGCAGTATTATAACACAACATGTGCTGGAGGGGGCAACCTGAGATGTAGGAACAGACTGGGGAATGAGACGCTGGAAAACTGCCACAAAAAGGGACCTGGAGATCCTGGTTGCCGGCAAGTTGAATATAAGTCAGCAGTGCCCTGGCAGCCAGGAGGGCAAACTCTGTCCTGGGGAGCATCAGGCAAAGAATCACCAGCTGGCCAAGAGAGAGGATTGTCCCGCTCTGCTCTGCACTGGTGCAGCCTCACCTTGAATATTGTGTGCAGTTTTGGGCACCACAATATAGGACACTAAGCTCTTAGAGAGCATCCAAAGGAGGGCAGTGGAGATAGTGAAGGGCCTTAAAGAGAAGCCGTATGAGGAGCAGCCGAGGGCACTTGGTCTGTTCAGCCTGAAGAAGAGAAGACTGAGGGGAGACCTCACTGCATTACAACTTCCTCATGACAGGAAGAGGAGGGGCAGGCGCTGGTCTCTTCTCTGTCGAGACCAGTGACTGGACCTGAGGGAATGGCCTGAAGTTATGTCAGGAGAAGTTTAGTTTGAATATTAGAAAAAGTGTCTGCACCCAGAGGATGGTTCAGTGCTGGAACAGACTCCCCAGGGCAGTGGTCACAGCACCAAGCCTGACAGAGCTCAAGAAGCATTTGCACTATACTCTCAGGCACATGGTGTAACTCTTGGGAATGGCCCTGTGCAGGTCTTAGGATTGGATTTGATGATCCTTGTGGGTCCCTTCCAACTCAGGATATTCTGTGATTCTGTGGAAACTCAATCTTTCTTGAAAATTGCATGTCTGGTTTGTTTTTTTTTTAATAAATAAAACTGGATTGAAATTGTTATATTTCATTGTGGTGGAATGAAAACAACACACAATTATCTTGACATTTCCAAGGCCACCTGTTTTTCTTCTTTCTTGTTCCCATGCTTGATTCACACTGCTCAACATTTCATATGGTGATGCTTTCTGTTGATTTCTATGGCTCTTTCACAACAATTCTTACTGTATATGTATTATTTTAATGGCAAAATCAGTAACACGGTAATTGCTCTTCTGGTAAAAATTAAACTATAAAGTGTCCTCAGGGCAGGAAGTCCTGGTCAATGTAATTTATTTACTATTGGTCACCTAATGTATCACATTACTACACCTAATATAAAGAAGTAAAGTTGTATAATAAAGAGGTAAAGCTGTTCTCACACCAGGGATTTCCAGCCAAAGGAGAAGCTGCTGACTCTGCCTCTTCTTCTTTCAACAAAGCAAGTGACATGTTCTTTGTGTTGTCCCCCTCTCCTGCAGCCTCTCTATCAGGGATCTCTTTCTTCTCCCCCTGTAGAAGAAAGTCTGAGGACAGCAAGTTGTCAGAGGCAGACTGCTGGTCTCCAAACAGGGCAGGAGACAGAAGGTCTGAGTGTCTGTCTCTCCTGTGAAGTCACTGGTCATGCTGGGAGCACTGGGCACCATCTGGGGTGCTGAATATGGCTCCTGGCTGAGACTTGACAGATTGCAGAGGACGCAGGGGTTCGCGATGGAGCTTTCCTCCTCCAGGGAGAATAGGATTTCTCCAAACAGGTCTCCATACATTTTGTCATCATCCTCTTCCTCCAGCTCCTTCAGCACCTTCATCTTGATATGCACAACATGCTTCCAAGCATTCTTGGTCCCTGTGCACTGAAGGTCACAAGCGTGGCAGACAATGGCTGTGCTTTGCTGCTGACTGTTCCCAGAGCCCTTTGGTGCTCCTCCCCAGGGAAGGTGTCTCACAGGGCTTGTCAGCAGCCATGGTGCCCCACTGAACAGGTGACACAAGGAGACCCATGGCACATGGTCTGCCTCTTGGAGAAGACCCAGAGGCGGCTGCTGGCAGAGCAAACAGCTTGATATTTACAGAGGCTGCTCCTGGAGCTTCAAGAGCAAGGCAGCGTGGAGCTGCCAATGTCACTTGAAGCCCTTGGAGAGATGGCAAGCGTGGCATGGACACTCTGGCTGTGTAACTCTGCTTTGGGGCAGTGACTCCCAGCCCTCCAGCCTGTCTGCCTGTGTGCAGAGGCTCTTGAAGACTCTGTGAGATTGCTGGGCAGCCTGTCCCCATGAAGGGATGAGATAATTATCTAGGTGTGCTTCAGTGCTGCCTGCATTACACCTGCAGGGAGCAGGAGGAGGAGCAGGATGGAGGCAACTGTGCCAGCATAGTGTCCCATAGTGCTGGCAAGCCTGGCCCTGGCCCCAGGGCAGCTCCTGGCCATAGCAGCCAGGCTGAGCTCCATTCCAAGCTGCTCACTGCCTCTAGGGCATTGCTGTGGGGCCACACAAGCCTTGGCCATCCCAGCACTGGCTCCTCCCCAAAGAGATGCCTGGAGCCAGGCATGGCTGGCTGCCAGGCAGGCCACTGTCCACTTACACAGTCATTTGGGCAACTCTGTCTTGGTGAGACTAAAAGACAAAATGCCCCATTTAATTCATCAAGAAGATTTGTGGGAACAAGCCCATAAAGACACGGACCGGGAATAGCAGGTCAAAGTATGATGGCTCACGTCAATGGGTAGTGTTCCTGTGGGCCATGTCCCCATGTTTGTTTTCATCATAGGAAAACCAACTCAGGGGCTTGTTCTCTTAAGAGAAAGAATATCAGTAAATGTGGGAGGTTTTGTCACCTGCTCTCAGCTTTAACATGTACACAGAGTTATTTTCTGAACATAGTTTCAGAGTTTGGTTGCACTTCCCAGAAAGATCTCCACTGTGGCAGCCTCCTTCACATTATCTGAGTACTCCTGCACTCTGGGCCTGCTATCTAAAGATAACTGCATTTAGCTGGTTCCTGCAGGGCTTGAAAGCCAGCCTGCAGAGCTCTAATCTCTGCATGGCACTCAGGACGGAAACCAGGGCCTGCCGGACGGACAACAGCTCTCGTCATCACTGAGTAACGAGGTAGCAAACCCCAGATATTGAAAAATAATCACGCTCCCTAAAGGTAGATTACCTTTGAAATATCTCAAAACCAACGCACTCTTAAATGCCTTTTTAATCTGTTTTCTGATTCCTTTGAAAATATATCAATCATAAAGCAGGGTTAGATTTCCCAGTTTTCCTCTGTCAAAGTGGCAGCCAGAGCCAAACACAGTGTAACAAGTAGCAGGTTTGCATACGTTCACCTCATTCCTGGGGCTGGAAGCTGAAAAAAAAGTCTGCAAATTACCATGAGATGTTTGAGGGGAAACAAAATCCATAAGGGTTAACAAGACTGTGATGATACATCACTGCACCAGCCCAGCAGCAACATGTAGTACTCAGAAATATTTATTATGCAAGATACGTTTCTTACTAGACTAAGAGTAAACTAATAAAACCATGCCCATATTAACACACACAGACACATCTCCAATAAACAAAACACTATCCTAGTGACACCAGGGAGTGGAATAATAATTATGCATGATCCTGTATTCCTGAGAGATTTTAAAAGGCAAAATGCCACTCAGTTGTTTGAGTGTTTCTCTCTAATCAGGGAGGCAGTCTCACTTGGAGAATGCACTGACATTTTGCATTCAATCCTTCCTCTTTTCTAGTGCCAGGGACCTACAAAATCAGAGAGGACAGAATAAAGAGAAGTTAGGCAGCTGGGTGCAGAATTAATTAACCACACTGACACTTGGTATTTTCTCTCCCGTTTATTTCTTTCTGAATAATTTTGTGTCAAGTTGAATTATTCCACTGGGCCCTAAGATACTTACTGTTAAACCTGAGGACTCGAGCTGATCAGTTTTTTGCCTAGTAGAAAATCACTCATTAACAAAAAGGCATGATTACCATGGCTGCACTTCACTAGGAAAAAAGAGAACAGCTAAGCATGCCTTGAGGCAGTCATTACAAGTATGCCACAGCCACTTCAGCATCAAGCAGCTTTATCTACCTAGAAGTCCTGCTGTGCTGAGCAAAGCAGAAGTCCCACTGTGCTGAGTGGGTACAAAGGAAGAAGACTGGCGGTGTTGCAGTCCGGCACTTCAATTCTGGGATTGAAAGCACACAGGCAACCACATAGTGTCATTCTTTCAGGTGGGGTAATATTTTTTTGTCGCAAACAGCAGAAGCAAGAATAACACCTTAGCTATCCTTACAGTCAAATATGACATGTCTCCTGAACCCTTTGTTGGCTTTCAGGGAAAAAATTCAATTTTCCTCAAAAACTATTCATCTAAACTACTCACAAAGCCACCTTGTCTTTTTCCTTCAAATTCCAGGACAAAAATTTGCTTTGATGAGAAACTTAAGTAGTGGCCAGGAGGGTAGTGCATTAAAGCCATGTTTTTTAGCTGCTTGCCACTCTGTCCCTCTGCCTAGATCTTGCTATTCCTGCTACACGGTAAGTTGATGCTCTGAGTGGTAAGAGCTGCTTCCTTCTCCTACACTGGTGCATTTGCAAGGATTTTAGTTCTTAAGTGCCACAATACCAGAAATCATTTGCAGTTCACAGGACTGAAGTCAGTGCATGCTGGGTAAAGATCTGTCCTGTATGATCTTTCTGCATGTTTCTTGAGGCTCAGATGCTTCCTGAAGAAGTAAAGTGTGAATTCGGGGAGCTGTCAATATGGTTATGAATCAAACTTCTAGTACGACTGACAGCTTGTAGAACCAGCACAAGCAAGGTTATTGTTCAGTAACACACAGCAGAGATGAATACATTGAATGGGATTTTAATCAAGGCCCAGAATTGGGAGAGAGAGATTGAAAACATGCCTTAATACTTCACATTTAATCACATTACTATGTATTTATTTCTTCCCTCAGCATATTTCCTTTCAACCACAGGGAAGAGTCCCTCCAGGAGGTCCTTGTTAATAAAGTAAAAGGTGTATTTAATGTACTTTGGATTGATTAACATTAAGAACTCACTGCATGCCATGCAGTAATCCAACCTCACATGTAATTAACAATGTCTATTTTAATAATGTCAGAAATGCAAGCTTCCCCCCACCCCAAAGGATTTTGGCTGTAAAAGGGTCCAATATTTCAAGGGCACTTCAGCAATCCCATGCTTAGATATAATTCCCCCCCTTCACTTACACAGCCTTGCAAAAGGTTAAGGGGTCTTCTAATTCAGGTGAAAACCACCATTGTCTCCCCACAGCCAGATGAAGGCACCTGCTAGGGCCCTAGTTTCCAGAACCGCAAGGGAAACTAAAACAGTCTTAGCGTTCCTACTGTGAATGTTAGTTTGCAGGCTGCTTTAGGAGAGAAAAAGGTTGCAGACCTCTCACCATGATAGAATTTGTGGCAGAAAAGATGCAGAGAACATCTACACAATACCTCAGCCGCCTGAAATCCAGGGGCTCTAACACCTGCTTCTACAAGTCCTTAAAGAGACAACATAAGCTGCTTAGAAACCCCATCTGCTTCATCATGAGCAGCACTGGGGCCCTTCTAAGGGGGTTTCCACAGCCAAGTGGGTGAAGGCACATCATGTCAAGGGTTGGTGGATGATCAGTGAATCAGTCTCCTTAAGACAGTCTGTGTAACCGGACATTCCCTAGCAGGAGGTATGGTGAAGAAAAGAGCACAAGGGTTCTGACTGTGAGAGAAGCAATACCAGGGAAAGCACAGCCCTTTGCAAGAGGCAGAAGTTAGATTTACAGAGAAACCACAGAACAGAGGAGGCTGAGAAAGTGGCCAAAGAATCAAGAGAGAACTCTAAGCTGCCTCTCTTTTGTTCCCCTTCTGACTCCAGCCTGGGGATCAGGCAGGGTCCAGAGACGCCTTCATCTCTGATCCCTTGCTGTTCTCCCTTCTCTGCCTGGGCTCAACCAGCTTAGTCACCATATGTGACTCATTGCTGGGGTAAGTCAAAGCCTGTGGCAGCACAGCAGTACCCCGCTTAGCTCCCACCACACTCACAGTCAGAGTTCCCTCACTGGCTCAGCCTCCACTTTTCCATAGCAGAGTCCCAGACAACTGGTTCCTTTAAATAATTTGATTGTAGTGCAGTGACACCATAACAGCTCAAGCTGGTGCATCCAGGGATGGACACCCGACAAAGGAATTCCCTGAATATTGTGCCCTTACAGTCTGCGCATCCATTCCAATGGTGATCTTTAGTCTGGGGTCTCTCACTGTTCACTGGCTCCTACAAGAGTCTCTGGGTGACCACCTATCCCCCAGCCTGCACCACGTGGCCCTGTGCCCTTTGTCAGGCAGTGGGTCAGTGTCAGGCCATGGCCCCTTGCCAAGGGCTCCAGCCATTTCCCCCCACCCCGGACATAATCTGCAGCTTACACTACAGCTGCACACCAGCTACTTACACCAGTGTTCCTCACCACCCAGGTCAGACAAACTTTCCCTTAGCTCATTAGGACAGAGATGCAGTTGCCCCAAAGAACAACTGTTCACAAACCCAAAACATCTGGGAACACAGAGAGAGGAAGGCAGCACTCAGGCAAGGGTTTAAAGCACGAACAAGCACACAAATAAAGCAGATGCGTGCTTGGTTTATTCTGGAATGAATTCATGCCTTTCAGCATGCAATGAAACATTGGATCCAGATTTTCAAAAAACACTGAAGGAATAGGCAGATCTAATTTATTCTGTTCAGATGTGGAGTTTGCCAGGAGAGTGGATAGACTTCATGCCACTGGACAAACAGCTATTATTAAGTTTTACTTAGGCTAACCTTGCATGCTGACAGGGAAATGGACAAAATGGACACTCAGGGTCTCTTCCACCTCTGATATCTAAGAGTTGTGTTTTATGTGCTCTGTCCTACCCATATTCACACAAGAAATTAGACATTTTAGTAGATCACTTATACCCAGTGCTGAATTTTTTTTTTTACTGTACAACAGATCTTTGCTCTCTCTGTTGATACTTTCAAGTTTATTGGCGAGAATATTTACAAGACCAGACAATTTCAAGCAAATATTACAGAACAAGACCAAAATACAGACTTTCTGCATGCTCTCACACAGCAAACCTGGTTTTAAAAGAAACCAAAAACCAGACTCCTTGCAGAGAACAAATATCTCACAGGAGACATTACTCAGGTAAGAGTACTCCAGCAAACCAATCCCAAACAAACCCAGCAACCAGGCACAGGCATTACTGGCAAGTATCAAAAGTGCTGTTGAGAAACATCACAGTCACCTTGCAATAACTCCATGGCTGGGTGAAGAGAAGGAAGGAGAAATAAAGACCAAAGGCATCACATCTGTCAGGAACCACTTCTCTCAGACCTACCACAGCTCACAGATTTGGGCTTTGATGGTCAAACTTCAACACCCTTTGGAGTTTGAGGAGAGGCTGAGAAAGCCTGTCATGAAAAATAAAAACCGTGATTTTTCACTCATTCTAGTCCAGCATCTTGCTCCAGCAAGAATGCTAAGTCTCACCAGCCCCATGCTAAGGTCAAGCTTTCTCAAAGTCCCTACTTAGGAATTTGAAGTAGCAATTAAGAAATTAGTGTTTTGAAAAGGTGTAACTAGCTGCTCTGGAGACCACCAGTGCCACGGTATCTTTATAGACCTGGCCATGCCAATTCTAACTTTCTCTCTCTCTACCTGCTCAAGTGCTTCTAATCACCACATACCACCCAACACCTTCCTCTGAAATGTGTGTACACACCACTTATTAAAGGCTCGCAAACACAGATAAGTCACTCCACACTTTGAGGCATGCCCTGGTGTATGGTTCAAAGGAATTGAAATGTGGTTTAAAATGTGAGTAAAGCTACCCCTGCCCCTACCTTCTGGCAGCTGACATACATTGCTTAATGTATGGATTGGCTCTTGCCTTGTATCCGGCACAAATGGGGCCGTATGAGGTTAATAATACTGGGAAAGGCCTGAATTAGATGGAATGTAAGAGCTTGACTATTAATTATCCATATGATCTTGAAGCCCTGGACAGTCAGGGGTCTGCTACAGGATAAACTACAAGATGATAGATACAAACACTTAGGCTCTGAAGACAAGGACTCTGACAAATAAGATCTAGCAAAGCTGTCTATGATTAAGACATTTGAGTCTCATATATGTGATGCTCAGAGCTGCAGATCTTACTCTGGATTTCTAATCTCAAAGTAACAAAAACCATCTGGAAAAGAAAAATCACACTAGGGATAGTATTTCGTACATCCTAATCAATGAATAGTCCAGGTTAAAAGCATCATTACACTTAGATGAAATTTCCCCAGGGAAGAAATGGTCCTAAATGCTGGGAGTCTGGCTGTAGGAGAGGCTGAGAGATGGCAGCCTGCAGGGACAGTGGCAGAATTCAGTACTGTGTGGAAGCACTAACCTGTGGTTTCTCCCCTAGATGCAATCTGCCTCCCACAATCTAGGACAGAAACCATGCCCTTTCCAAAACAGTGCAGGACAGGTGTAGAGAGGATGACTGTCTTTAGAAAGAACCACTAGCTGTACTGGCTCCAAACATACTATTTCATCTGCAGTTGGGCTGTGCAGAGACATACTGACTTCACACCATCAAGCCTTTCTTTGATTCATGCACCCACTGCTGTCATATGTACCTCAGATTCCTCTTCAGATGGGCTGGCAGCCTGAGACAGTGGTATATGCTGGTTTGTCACCTTCTCTGGACCAGGGCTTCCCCAACACATGCTCCTGCCCTAAGTTTCCTGTGTAGGTGACACTCGTCCCACTGCTGTTCCTCCAGACTCTAATAACCAGGGCTTTGCAGGCTGCTTATTTTCATTCTGTAAATCTGGAATACAGTTCACAACATAAAGCCTAGGTTCAGTCACTTAGGTTAGAAGAGGGACCTCTTCTGCAAGCCAAAGGGCAGGCTTAAGGCCTGGGATACAACAGGGTTTTTGTTCTCATTGCTGGCTGCTAGCTTGACCTCTAAATATTCATGATGGAGGGACTAAGCTCAGGCTCACTGCTGCGGATAGGGCCCTGCCCAATTCTGCCAGCCCCTAAGAAGATCTTAGGACCACAGAAAGTGTGTGTAGACATCTGTCTTCCAGCTTTCAGAAAGCGACGCAGTTTGGGCTAAGGCAACATCTGCACTTGAATTTGCCTGTGAGCTCCAGAAGTGGAATGCAAGAACAAGCTCATCTGAAGGCTGCAACATGGATGAGGTTACACAATCACCATTCCCATATCACAGAGTGGGTGTAGAACAGAGAAGGAGCTCTTTGTTTTTCATCTTCCAACTTTGCTCACACCACCCAACAGCTTCACGAGCAGTGCAGCCACAAAGTTTGCCACTACATGCCCTTAGAACCAGTTCTGCTTGGAGAATTCCTTCTCCATGAATTCCTGCATTGTGCATGTCTTTCACCAAAAATTCATTCATCTCCTCTGGAAAAACAAAACAAGCCAACAGCTTCCCCAGTCACAAGAAGATGAGTTCAAATGTGACTGAGCCACATGGAAACATCATGCACTCAGCTGATAAAAGGCAATACCCAGGTGAAACATCAGCCCATCACCCAAGGGGGAGTTTTACAGCACTAGCTCAAAACAAAGCTGGAAAGCAAACAACAGGATGAAAAAGCCAAAATGAAAAGGAAGAAAACACCAAATCTGAGGTCAACATCAAAACCTAACTGGATGGAAATCTGCAGACAGAAACATTAAAGTCCAGAAGGAAAGAAGCATGAACCAAAAGAGATTTGAGATGAAATTCTCAACTCAGAACTAAATTAGTTGAGAAACAAAACAAGAGACAAAATGGGATGCGAGCAGCGTTAAAGAAATTTTTGAAAAAGAAGGGTTCTCATCAGAGAAATATTTTTTTTTAAAAATCTCTTATTTTACAAAAGTATTATCTTTTTATAAAAGTCAATATGGTCTAATCAAAAAGAGACTAAACTCTGATTTCAAAATCATGTGTGCTCTCATGCTAGCAGTCAGGTCCCAAAAGTCAGACTTCGATACATTTCCAAATGGCAGAATTTCTAAGCCAATTTAAGCCTCTTTATTTGCTGTCTAGAGTATAAAGCTCTGAACAAACTTTTCCATTGTGTTTGCTTTTGATTTCAACATCCTAGCTGGAACGTTCAGCTCGTGTTTTCATGTTTTTCTAAGCAACCATGAAGGTTAGAAACTTACATTTTTAAAATTATAAAATGGAGATTCTCACTCAATATCTTCCTTCCAGGAGCCAGGATTTCAAGAAAAAATATATACATACGTCTTAAAAGTGCTGACAAAACCATAAGGCTTGGTAACCACTGCAATATGCCATAAAAAAAATAGTGTTTTCCATTTCCCCTTTGCACATAACTCTCATATTTGTGTAATTCAGACTCTGTTCTGAAAAATTTACTGCAATGTTTGCAGAATAAGTGTAGTAAAATGGACTATTTGTAACTTCTTTAAAGAATTTCCATTGAAGCGTGACTTGCATAGCTCAACGAGCAAGTATCATTGATACTACAGCTGTCACAGACAAACATCTGTGCTTGGATAGGATCAAGACATTGTTTTATGGAGAAGCAGTGCTCCCAAGACCATCACAAATTCACATAGTGCCTGTGAGTGCCAGATTTTATGTTCACATCTCAAAGTAAACTCAAAGAAGTGGAAAATCAAAAGTAGACATGAAGCCCCTTAAGGATTCCATCAATAACTTAGAAGAGTCCTCTCCTGTATTTGATCTGGCAAATACATGAAGTATCTAAACCTCATGAAAATGCAAGTGTTGGAGTGTGTAAATAAATGATGAAGCAAGTTTTTCCACTCTAGAAGAACCCTGATTGTTTTGCCTGCGGATATTCACACACAGATGCATGGCAGTATATGCTGGTCTTCCAATATATGTCTCCAAACTCACCCTCACTTGAAACATTTCCCCTGACCTGCACTAAGTTTACTACTGCAGGAGTCTTGCTGCTTTGATGCACCCTGACAGGTTCGACAGCTTTCCAGGATGTGCCTCTCCGCCCATGGTTTTGGTGTAGTGACGCAGCTGTGTCGCCAATCAGGATTCCTCTAGGCTAAGAAGCTGTTCTGATGGTCACTAATATACAAGATATATATTCTTTAGTTCTAAATTTCTAGTGAAAATCTGGAGGGCAAAAATTCTTCAGTCAAAATGCAGCCTATTTCAGCTAAAAGTGGAACTCATTTCACAGCTGCTGCAGCACTGAAGCCAATTCATTAAAGATGTCTTAAATGGTTGTAGTGGGTAGACCCTGGCCGGATTCCATGGACTCATTAAATCCCTTTCTGCAACTAGGCAGAAAGGGAGAGGGGTCATCCACCCACTACCTTTATGGGCAAAAAAACAGACTCAAAGAGAAAGGAGAAAGACAGGATACTTCATATGGCAGCAGCATGAGTTCACACCCCACTGAAAATTCACACTTGTTAGCATGAGGATCAGGCTCTGCACCCAGAGCCCGGAGCTCACGGGGAGGGAGAGTGTTTTGCAGATGAGGTCTGTCTCTGAGGTGGCTCTGCAGTTCTGCTGGTTTGCTTCTCAGTGAGATGGAGCTCACAGCATATGTCAGACAGCACAAAGCTTCTTCCTTGCGTGGCGATCCTGCCTAACCCAGCACTCCCAAGAACAAAACCAATGTCCTGAGGGCCTCCTGCAAACTCCCTAAAGCTGCTGCAGTCTCTCATTGCAAACAGCAACATACGTGGCCAATCTGTGCTTAGGACTGTTACAAAGCTTCTATTTCTAGCTTAGGGAGATCTTGCTTGATGTGATGTTATTGCCCAGTGCAGACAGAGCTGGTCACTACCAGAGAGGGGATAACGTGCAGAACAGGTTTGTCTCCCAGGTTAGGGTAGTATTTCCAGACAGGTAACTCCACCTAGAGTCAGAAGGAAGCCACGTTGGACTGAAAATTGCCAGAGCTGCGTCCTTGGTTTCCTGGGGAAAAACCTTGCCAGGCAAGTTTCTTGAGGTGTGATTCCACTCTTCTCTCTGTATGCTACAGAAACATTTGCTGAGAACATCCTTTGCTCTGACAGACCAGCTGAGGACATGGGTAGGAGTTACACCCTTTTTGATGCTGCTTTTTGAGAACCTCTAAGAAAGGGCACTAATTTCCTTCCCAAGGAATTTGGTCTCCTGGTTTGCTATCCTCATCCTTGGAAACATTTTTCTGATTTCAAACTCTGATGCCCCTTGCTATGATCTAATTTTAGCAGCTAGCAGGAGCACAAAGATCACATTATTCTTCCATAGCTGACTTCACATATTTTTGGAGATCAACATGACCTCTGAAGTCCTCACTTCCAGTTCCCTCCATCTTCCCTTGGAGATGACACTTTCAAGATTAACCAAGCTTTTCCAATTACCTATAGCCCCACTTCCTCTGTCCTGTGACTGCCCGTCAGTGGTCAGCATAATGAAATCTGCAGGCAAACCCACCTCCCAAGAAAACCTGCAGGACTCCAAGCAAGAAGCAAAATGATCAGAGAAAAATGAGCCTAGGTTTCTGCCAGGCAATTTTCAGAGCACAGTAAATTGCAATAAAATCTCCCACAACACTGAGCTGTGGATTTCCTCTTGGTGACAGCCAAGTGTGGCCCTCACTCACCATCTCCAGCCAGCAAGTCAAGTGGAGGAAGGAGCCAGTCTCTGGGGCACAGTTGGACAGCTTATGCCCACTGGCTGAAGGCTGTAGAAGAAAGGGCTGTTGTAAATATACAGCTACTAGTGCCTTTTTGAGGTACTTTAGCTCCTGTTGGTGGACAGGTCCTTTGTTGAAGAGGCTCTAAAACAGGACAAGGTAGACTAGATCTGATGAGATGTGACTGCTGTGAATTCTAGTGCCTTATTCTCCTCAGCCCTCAGTCCCTTTCAGATTTTTATTGGGCACAGGGCACCACAGAAAAGGGGTGTCTAAACAAAAATGGAGGAGATTGAGCAAATTGAGAGCAATTGCAACAATGGGCCCTTCAATCTCTGCTGGAGCCAGGAGCAGAGGGTATTAATTTGCTGCTTCATCTCTGCCAAGAGAGTGGGGTGGCCACTGCTCCTTGGCCAAGGTCTCACAGACTCCAGGTGAGCCAGGACTTCCTCACACACTCAGCATGGGTAAGGGGCTGGGAGGAAAGGTGCAGGAGGAAGGCAAGACATCAATCATATCAGCTCCAAAAAATGGAGCACAGTAATTTTTCCAAACTCACTGTAATGTTTAGACTACTAATTTTTCAATTATCAGTTTCACATATTCAATGAACTATACCAATTGTCTTTTCCTCCAAGTGTGAAAGAACTTGTCTCCTCAGCAAAGCAGAAATGTAGGAGGATGAAATATGTGTTTGCAAAATTGCCAGGGAAGAGCAGGAAAGGAACCAGGCCTTGGAAGGGAGGAGAGTAGATGGAAAAGGCCAGAATTACATTGTCTGGGGGAGTAAATGCTTCAACCCTGTAATCAAACAGATAAAGTGATATCACTGGTGATTACAAACTCAAATTAGTAAACTAAACTTACTGGATGTGGCAACACTCTTTCTAGAAGCACAAATGCCACATTCTTCTGTAGGTCCACCAGCAGTGAGGGTATGCTGTAGGCGGACCCTCTCAAGTCCTGCTATTCTATTAGCAAGACCATCCAAAACCACCAGAGTGAGGAAAAATGCATTGCTTCTACCAGATTTCCACATGCTCACTGTGTTTTCTCTCATTAACCAGCCTCAATGTTCTCCCTCTCCTAAGAAGCCTGCAATGAAGGGGCAAAACTCATCCAAGCACTAAAATAATTTTTTTAAGGCAGAACAAACACCACAGAGCCCAGTCCACACTACAAGAGTTGGGATGCCGTGGAGACCAAGAGAATTCTTTTTTGCCACATTTGCCTCTATTTCCTGACCTTTCTTATGAAGAATGGGAGCTCTCTGGTGGCAAAATGTGAATCTGCAAAGATGGACTTTCAGTGGCGCCGTACTTTCCCCTGCTCACGTGGAAGTCTCAAGAGATAACACGAAAACAGTCCTGTGCTTCACTCTCCTAAGGCACTGAGAACAGTCAGACCTAAACAATGGACACCGTGCTTTCTAGTGCAGGGCTGCCTGTTTCAGTGGCACAACTCCCAGGTCAAAGCCTCCTCCTTCAAGACCATTCATCCCTGTCTCCAAGCCAGGCATGCAGGCTGTGCTGGGACACATAATCAAAGGCCAAAAGGTACCTGTATGTGATTAAGGACAAAATCAACAGCGAACAGCCAGATGAGGGTTTTTTAGGGGCTGTTGTGGCTTCAGTCCAAAGACAGCAGGGGACGGTACTGCTCTGGGAATCTGAAATGCTAATGAGAGAACAGGAAAGCTGATGTCTCAGCAGAAGCCAACAGCAAAATCAAAGGGAAGTGCATGAAACTGGTCTGCTTGGAGAAATGCTTGCAGCTGTGTAATCTGCCAGCCAAGGGGAGAAACACCTCAATCCTCATTATCCAGGTTTCACAAGATCCCAAAACAAAAGCAAAACCCAGCCAAAAAAATAAAGGAATTTGAGTGAAAAAGAGCTTGGACTGCCACGATTTTTATGAAACAAGAGGCCTCCACTTTTTCCTACCTGATTTTTGGCACTGCCTTTTTAGGCAACAGACAAGTTCAAGTGTCCAGTAGCCCTCAAACAGTTGGGGTCCCAGGGGCTCTGGAGGACCCAAACCACTCCATCTCATAGAGACATCTCACATGCAAGGTTTGCTCCTTAAGGCCCACCTTGACACCTGGTTCACAGTTGTGTGCCACTGCTCCTCTCTGCCTGAAGATCAGCAGAATCACAATCTGGACACCTATGGCATATTGGACCCCTTTGGGACCTGGAAAAGAGAGACCACAGTAAAATATCACCAATCCTTTTTGGTATGTGGTCTGACCTGCAGCTCCAGCATGCAGATGAACCATGTCCATGCAACCTTGGACAGCTGTTTATACCTCCTGGCCCAGGGCAGAGGTCTCCTGCCCAGCTGCACCTCCCGAAGGTGTAGCAGGCACTATGAGTCTTCATGGGTTCAGATGGTGGTGAGTCAAAATCAGAAAGGATGAAATCCACAGAAGGTTATTAAAAATAGAGGCACAATGCCAAACTCAAGACATTCCTGCCTGCACACCAGATGCTGCCAGCTCACTGCCTGTGCCCATGCTTCCCCGGGTATGTCCTGCCAGGAAGAGGACACCAGGCTAGACAGATCTCTGATCTGATCCAGGACATCTCTAATGGGAGTAGAGCTGTCACATCTCAGGCCATATCAGAGGCAGTCCTTGGGTAATGCCCTCTGCAGCTCTGTAACACTTCTTCCCAGACTGAGAAATTGTACCACACTCCAGGAATGACCCAGAGCTGGACACATTTGTCAGCTTAAGGCTCTCTGTGAGAAGTAGTTGCAGCAGCTGGGGAGAAACAAGAACATCAGGCAGATAAGCAAAGCCACAGAGGGGCCTAAGGCCTTAGAAGAGGGGAAAAACAAAAAAGGGAGGGAAAAAAATAGTTGGAAACTATTAGTTTGCATCTGACTGAGAAAGTGAGGGCTGTGCACCGACAGACGTGCAAATTCCTTTCGTGCCACCAGATGGTGCCACGCCTTCAATCACCAGCAGGCAGCTGGTCTGGCAGGGGACAACCACCGTCTGCTCCACCTGCGTTCCATGGGCACTGTCCCCAAATTCAGGGAGAGGGAAACGGCAGCCTTGCTCTACCCCAGCGCCTGGCGTCCCCAGCGGAGCATCCCACAGCTGCAGGGACACCTCTACCATGAGCCGGGGCTGACTCTGGAGCTGGGACTGGTGGGATGCAGCAGAGAAGGGTAAACGAGCTGCCTGCCCAGAGCTGAGGCCCCTGCTGCTGGAGTGAAGGTCAGAAGTACCTTTTTGAGCACTGCAACAGCAAAGCATCGTATTTTGGGAGGAAGACATATGTGATGGGCAATCTGACAGGGGAAGCACCGTCCAGGAGTTGTGCTTTGGTTACATTCAAGTCTTTTTGAACCAGCAGAAGTGGCACAGCCCTAGGGAAGGACAGCAGGGCAGCCTGCACAAGGAAGGTGCTCTGGCAGGTCAGATTCAACCTATATGCAGGACTGGAAGGGATGCTAAACAAGTTTGCAGATAACACAAAACTTGGAGGAGTTATTGACTGCTTTGAAGGCAGAGAGGCCATGCAGAGAGACCTCGACAAATTAGAGGATGGGGCAATCACTAACCATATAAAGTTCAACAAGGGAAAGTTACAGACTCTGCACCTGGGATGGGGCAACCCAGGACGTAGGAACAGACTGGGGAATGAGATGCTGGAAAACAATGCTACAGAAAAGGAACTGGGGATCCTGGTTGCCGGCAAGTTGAATGTGGGTCAGCAGTGCCCTGGCAGCCAGGAGGGCCAACCCTGTCCTGGGGAGCATCAGGCAAAGCACCACCAGCTGGTCAAGAGAGAGGATTGTCCCGCTCTGCTCTGCACTGGTGCAGCCTCACCTTGAATATTGTGTGCAGTTCTGGGCACCACAATATAGGACACTAAGCTCTTAGAGAGCATCCAAAGGAGGGGAATGGAGATAGTGAGGGGCCTTAAAGGGAAGCCGTATGAGGAGCAGCCGAGGGCACTTGGTCTGTTCAGCCTGAAGAAGAGAAGACTGAGGGGAGACCTCACTGCATTACAACTTCCTCATGACAGGAAGAGGAGGGGCAGGCGCTGGTCTCTTCTCTGTGGAGACCAGTGAGTGGACCTGAGGGAATGGCCTGAAGTTATGTCAGGGGAAGTTTAGTTTGGATATTAGAAAAAGTGACTGCACCCAGAGGATGGTTCAGTGCTGGAACAGACTCCCCAGGGCAGTGGTCACAGCACCAAGCCTGACAGAGTTCAAGAAGCATTTGCACTATACTCTCAGGCACATGGTGTAACTCTTGGGAATGGTCCTGTGCAGGGCTAAGGATTGGACTTGATGATCCTTGTGGGTCCCTTCCAACTCAGGATATTCTGTGATTCTATGATTGGCAACCTGCACTTCCTGGCCTTCTTCAGAAATGCAGCTGCAGTCAGGCCTCTTGCCAGCACCCACATACAGTTTGTTGGGTGACTACCCATCAGGAGAACTGAGCTGTGCCACTGAAGTAATGCAAAGGCTCAGAAAGAGACCACTGGTTGCTGAAGACTGGAAATACACAGACTCACCAAAGTGGTTCATCTCACCACACCACCCAGTCTTTCTCCACTCAGTGTGCCAGAAGAGAGTCAGCATGTCAAACACAGGCCACCAATACAGATTCAGGCCCAGGGAACTGAACTAAAGAGGGTGATGGGAAAGGGATGCTCCACTTACACTACCCTGTTTTTCAGTGGAGACTTCCCCATAGCCACCTCCCTGGACAAGACCAACCACAGCACATATACATAGCTGACCATGGCTCAGCTGTCAGCCCAGGCGGCTAGCAGAGCTATGTATATGGCTATAGCAGAGTTATAGCTGTCAAGCCACACTAGACTCAATTCATGATCTGTGAATACAGACCACATCCTGCAGGCTGATGGCACACACAACAGAGACAGGAGAGAGGTCAGGGATACTCTCAGAGGTTCCCATCCATAGCTGTGTGCTGTCTGCCTGCACACTTGCCGGAAACACAGCAAGACCTTCTTTTCCCGTTTGTCTCCGCAATATCCTCCTACTCCTCCACCTCGCCTTGCACAGTCCAAGTGACAGAAGTGGTAAGAGTGTTGTCCATCTATATGTGAGACAGGTTTGTCAGGAAAGCAACACCCTTTCTTTTTTAGACTGCCTGATTATACTGGAAGGCAAAAACACCTGGTATGCTTCCTCTCCCTAGCACCTACCACCACACTGCTGGCACATCCAGCTTAGACCCACCCAATCCCAGGCTGTGGGCAGATTTGTCCTGCAGCCCAACCCAGCTGTGCTCCACCAGCACTGGCAGTGCTGTGGCTTCTCTCCAGCACCACAATGGCCAGAGGGCTGTGCTTTGGAAATGAGTGCTCACCTCTCCGTACCTGCCTCTGCAACTCAAGCCTCCAGTGGCCACCCTTAATTCTCAGAGCACTTCCTTCACACCCCATTGCATTCCCAGAAATCACATTCAATGCTACTTCATTATCTTTTGACAGTTTTGAGGGGCCTTCACTAACCTCCAGCAAATCCTAGTTATAAGGCTTCTGTTGATGAACATCCATCATGCTGACTAATATGGCCTCATTGCTTCCTTTTTCATTACCCCATGCATTTCTTATGGTTAGACAGTAAGCAGATTAGGGTGGGGATTTTCCAGTCTATGCCCGTACAGCACTTTGCACGACTGGTGATACATGGGATAGGGCTAATTCACATACCATCTAATCTTACCCTCAGAAGCCCTCCTTATCATGAACTCCCAGTTTTAACTACCCCATTAACAAGAGCCAACCTTCCCCCATTCCAGAGAGCCAGACCTAGGGAGGTTCAATTAGTGGCCACAGCCCTGACAAACACAAACAGGCCAGCAGTTCCTAAGCCAGAACTGCCATCCTGCAGGAGCAACATGCCTCCAAAAGGTTTCTTTGTTATTCTGATGCAGCTAAATGCAAACTCTGTCATAAGAAAATGAAACTGCTACAACAACCTTCTGTCTAGGTCACAGTGTGAGAGGAGTGGGGGTTAATTTAGTCAGGAAATAAAATAATTATTAATAGCATTGCAGATAGCAATCGCTAATGGCATCAGCAGCAACCACCTCCACACCTGGAACAAAGCCCACATAAGCCAAAAATGCTTATTCTCCTAGAAATTCCTGCAGCCGTGCTGCATTCAGCGTAGCAGCATTATCATCTTACATGTGCAGGGAAGAGATGGCCGGAAGGGTAGGGTGTTACCCTGTAAAGGTAGCAAGGCTTCATCGGACTTACCACAGATTTCCTGCCCGAGGGTGGGAAAGTCATGCAGGCTCTCTCAGCTGAGCCCTCCCCCTCCATAAAACGGGCAGCACACAGCCCTGTCTCACAGTAAAAGCTGAGGAGCGTAATCACGGTGAATGCTGCAAAGCCTTTAGGTAATGCAGAGATGCTGCCTAAAGCTTTACCTAATGGTTAAGAGGAGTTCAAGGCCTCAGTGTGCTCAACATGAGCCTCCCTTCTCAGCCTGACTGGGATTTAAGATCCAATTCACATGTATGCTGGGAGAACACATCATTTTAAGTTTTGCACATTGCCTGTTGATGATTTAAGCGAGCAGCAGCTGGTCCTTAAACTGATGCTGGGGCCAGGATGTATTGCATTCTCACCATACAAAGTATTTCAGACAAACACTTTGATGGGACCAAAATCAAAGGGGAAAAAAAAAGATAAATAAATAGATAAGCCAGGTAGGCGAGTAGCTTGATGACATTCTTGCATACTTAAATTAACACTGAGCTGTTCCATTCCTGAGCTGCTTTTTTGTGTTATTTCCTCCTTTTTCCTTCTACTGGAGAAAATGCCCCAGGAGTGATGAAGCATTGGGTTATCTTCCCCATCACACTCAGTCCAGAAAGGTTCTGAGAAACATTTTCTGATGAAAATTAACCCAGCAGCAAGCAGTCAGATTTTGGTCTGGTTGTCCATAGCCTGCAGTTTTTACCATATGGAAATTAAAAGGATTGCAACCTGCAGCAATTGTGGAAGTTGACAGCAAATTAATAGGAATATGAGTTCTGACATTCATCTGTAGCAATTTAGACAGCCTTTTCATTACTGTAAAAATAGCAAGTATTTATAAGCAACATCTAGCTCTGATCTGTAATAAATCTCAAATTGCAATATAGAAAAGGCAGGAACAAAGTTAACACTTCAAAACCAGAAAACTAACATAAAGGTTGCCCAGCTTCACTCCATGGGCTAGAACAAAGCTTTGGACCACACAGTCGGCTCTCGGTTCCTGCATGTTCCCTGCTGCACCCCACTGCCTCCTGGGAAAAGGAATAGAGCATCACAGCAGTTTCTGGAAATCACCTTTAGGTGCTCCTCCTCTCCCAAAATTTCCCTTTAAATCTTTACTCCAGTGCACCTGCTAAACAGAATGTTTTAGCAATGCACAGCAACGGGCTCCTTGTGGCTTTGTTTCTGCCAGTGAAATAGCTATGAATGTAGGGTTTACAGAGACTTTCTGTTCCTGTCTAAAATTATCTTTGCTGATCCTTGCGATGCCAAAAAGCACAGAACCAATAACCAATACGCCCTGTGAAAGAGGGACTCCATTTCAGGCACACTCAGCTAGTGTGGTTGCAATAGCATCCATGACCAAAAAGCTCTGAGCCACCACCGTGCCAGGCCTCACACAAGGAGACACCACCTGTACCCAAGCTGCAGGAGACAGCACAGAGTCAGGGCCGGATCCTGCCATCAGGTGCTCTGCAGTCATGGGGTGATTGACCAGCCAAAGAGGAGTCTCTGTGATCCCTGCTCTAATTGCGAGTTGAAGGCAAAAATGTATGAAAAGACAGCAGGTGAATGCAAGCCGATGGGGAAAGCGGGGGCTAAGAGGGAGACAACAGTAATTAGCATAAGTAGCGACAGTCTCAGCTCACCAGCTGCTTTGCCGATTGTCTGCCTCCCTGATTTTGAACAGCAAAGAAGCAATTTGCCGCAGAGCACAGTCAGTAGCTGAGACTGCCCCTCAGAACTGAAACTATCAGGGAAAAACAAATGATTTCCATGGTACAAAAACAAGGCTTGCAGGGCTGTCATGTAGGAGTTTGACTAAGTAAGGTATGGAGCAGGCAGCTCAAAACAGCCACCAAATACTTCAGAGCGAAAGGCTAAAAAAGGAAGGTTTTAGAGGAGGAAATGAGTCAGTAGCTTGGAGGACAGGAGGGGGAGTTCAAATAGCTGAGGCATATAAAGTAAGCAAGCAGTCACCATCTCAAATATGATTCTAGCAAATGCTAGTCAGTAAGGCGGACGTATTGATCTCGGGTTTCTGTTGATGCAGGGTCTCATGCAAAAAATGGAGTCTACGGGGGACTTTTTATATTGACCACACCGGGTTTTGAAACGATCATTCACTGGACAGACACTTGTCAACTGCAGTTCACACCAGTGTTTCTGTCTGGAACCAAAGCAGTCACCACCAGCTACAAGATTGCAGAAATTTCTTGGGGTCCCCCACGGGGATGGATATTTAAGGGTGGGGGGGAAGTTTCAGGCTAATTGCAAATCCCTTAAAAGAGGGAGGAGGATTCGTCTTTCAAGATGGTTCATCCAAACATACAGCTTGAGCTTTCAGCCTAGCTTATTTATAGCACTAACACTAGGAAAAAAAGGACAAAGCAGAAGAGTTAGTAAAAAAACCCTTCCTCTCCATAATGACGTAGCAATTCACAGTATTCATGTCTGTCTTTCCAACAACCTTGTATTGCACTGAGACATGGGGGCAAAGGGCTGTCTCACCCCAAGAAACCTTTCACCTTGCTCACTCATACACCATTAACAGCTGGCCATAACAGGGTGTGAAGCACAGTTGGCAGTGGGAGGGTTAGTGTCCCTGTGGCAATAAGCCACAAGGCACAACTTCCTCATCTCTGCTCAGGTCCCTGAGGGTGAGAATGATGAAAAGGGAGTTCATAAATAGAACCAAAACTTTCTCCTGCCCTTCCCAAAACAGGGAGCTTGCCCTTGGTTCAGGCACCAAGACAACAGCTATGTAGCAGCCATGAGAGGACCCTGTTGCAAGCCCTCACTGAAGGAAGTGCAGCGCTGCAAACAGCTGGGGTGATGCTTAAGGTCACAGGCATGTGAGAAGGCTGTCGAGTTGGGGAGCAGCAAAGGCCTGGAAAATCAGACTCACTTTCCGCTATACAAACAGCAGCACTGGATTTACATGCAGCAGGGGTTCCCAAACCATGACATACATACTGCTAATCCCCAGCAGAAAGCCCTCAGTGCAGCACTGGAACTCCTAGTGCCTGTGCTGGTACAGCATGAGGAGTCTGTGGAGCCTCTGCTAGGGCAGGTTTAACCACACACTTGTCGGTGCATCTTGGTGTGCAGCTCCTGCCTCAAGCTTCCACAGCCACCATGTTTCTGCTTCACTAGGCTATATGCTGTTTTGTCTTTTGGGGAATGAAATCTTTCAAAAAGCCATTATGGTTTCTTGCTGAGTGCCCTTCCCAGAGCAAGCACATCTTTCTCATGAGACCAGAAAAAGAGAGATTTCTCTTACTCTACTGGTGAAGGAGTTCCTGTCCTCACTGAAGTTTCTTTAACCAGTTAGGTACCTTCTCAACCCACTGCAGTGTTTCCAAAAAGACCTCTTGAAACAGAGTTCCAACAGACCAGTTCCAACTCATTTTCCCATATAAGTATACAAGATGAAACAGCCCCAGCCCTGCTCTCGTGGCTTGACATCCATCTCTTCCCCTCCTCCCCAGGATGTCTCACTTCTGTAACCCTCTGTCATAGCGAAACCCATGTACAAAGGGCAAGCTTGGAACCTTAACAGACAAATTACCCTCATGAATTAAGACTAAAAAGCACAGCTGCCCAGGGTCTCTGCTAGATGCCACTGGAGATGGAGGTCGGCTATGGCACTGCCATATGGCACTGAACCCCACTGCCAAACAGACCCTGCCCTGATTTCCTCTCCCCACCAGGACATTCACAGTATGGAGGCAGGACCAGATGTTGTCCTGAGAAACATACTCTTAGGATGAAGCTCTACCTATTACACGGGCATTATATCTGACTTGTTTCAAAAGAAAAAAATCAAACATGTCCCTGCTCAATTCTTGCTAATACTTCCAAAGTAAGTCAACATTTAGGTTCAAATTTATGCATTCCTCGATTAAATATATCAGAAAAGACCCTAGGGAAGAGCTACCCACTCAGTCCAATTAAAGTCCGAGTCACACTGGTAGACATTTTCCTAGTTTCACTACAAATCTGTTGCAAATGTTCTTACTAAAGGAACTCCTGGTCAGAGTAACTCACCCAACATAAGAGCCTAATGCAATAGGGCTACTTTCTCAATCCATGAGCCTTCAGTATGGAGTCTTTCAGCAACTTCAATCTAATGTGAATAGGTGTAACAGCATCTACAAAGGGCGTGTACTGGGGTAGGCTGCAAGGATGGGAAAAATAAAATTAAAATGAAAGCCCTTTAATTACAAGAGCAACACAAATTAAAATTGTAAGGTGTCTAGGCATGGCTCACACCTTTAGTATTAAGGCTTCATGCGAGTTGTCTCCTACCCCGGTCCTGAAAACGTGCCATCGAGTTTTGATTTTGTTTCCTGCTTACAAGTAGGCACAGACTTAACAATTGATGCTGGAGGCGTTTTGCTCATGATTCAATCCGGGAACATCACTGCAGTCAGGATTTAGTAAATTTAATTTAGTAATAAAACCTAACTTTCTATACATTTTGTAGTATCAGTAGATGCCTTTGTACTCTGATTACAAGCAGCCCGAGCTTCCCTGCCCTGAAACATTAAGGAATGATCATTTTCGTCACGTTCAGGAGCGAGCAGCACCGCCGCAAACACGGCACCGTAACTTCCCCGAGAGGCCCGGTCTCCGCAGCAGCGTTTTCCCGGCACCAGCTTTGTCCCGGCCACCTGGAAGGAGCATCCGCCGGGAGCTGCTCGCGGGTGCCGGCGGGAAGCGCGGCGCTCCTGCCGCAGCCGCCCGGGCCAATCAGGACTGCCTGACAGAGATCGCACCAAAGTAGGTAGTGAAAAATCCTCGAAGCAAGAAAAAAAAAAAAAAAAAAAAAAAAAAGGAAAGAAAGACAAATAACTCCACCAAAATCCATGAGCTCATAAATCTTTTGTTTTCTCTTTCATTCTGTCCTACTGCAGCAAGATGGACAAGAGGACTACTTTTCTCCAGCATAAGAGTTTTGCGTTCTCTAAACATAAAACCNGGGAGGGGCCGTGTGTGAGGGCCGTGCCACGCGGGGCTCCCGGCATAGCAACCGCTTCCTCCTCCTCCGGGCACCGCGGCCGTGACGTCGGCAGCGCTTCCGCCCGGCTCGCGCCCTCGCCGCTTCCCTTTCTGCCGCCGGAGCCCGCGCCGCGCCCCGACACCCCAGC
>VWZG01003367.1:151714-166812 GCA_013396735.1 Grallaria varia | reverse complement strand
TCCCAGGGCCGGCCGGGACCCCGCGCGGCGGCCGCGGGTGGAGCCGACAGCGCTGGTAGCGGACAAAAGGGGGGAAGCCGGAACCTGCGGGAGGGAAGCGCTGGTCGTAACAAACAGGGTTTCGCAGCGGCCTCTCGAGGAAGCTGAAATTTTAAGGTAGTTGCTGCAAGGACTTGATTTTGGTTGGGCTTTTTTTTTTTTTTAGTTTTGCTCCTCCGCGCAGTGCTGGAAGCGCTTTATCTAAGACGTGATGCTGGAAACATAGAAACATACCAAGCATACACACTGGCTTGCTTGCGTTTCCTGGCTTCCAACAAAAAAAACAAACAAAAAAAAAAAGTGCCAGGAGATTCTTGTATAAATGGAGCAGAATAGACCAAACGCCTTTTCAACTTCCTGGTGGCTCATTCTCGGTTTGCTTTCCCTATGCTCTTAAGTTTGGATCCCCCTTTAACTGTGGCAACTGAGACTGGCAAATTCATTTAAATTATTAGTTCATATAGTTTTAACTTCTGTCCTGTTTTTGCTTGAGTCACTCACAAGCATTTGTCCATTCCACTTTTGTGTTTTGACACACCTGCCTTGGTTGTTTGTCTTTATTAGAAGTGTTACATATTGAGATCTTCCCATGGTAATTCCCATTAATTTATTGAACACGTGGCATGTCCAGTAAATGAACTTTTAGTCCATATAGAGCTGGCAGACAGGATGTACTACTAACCTCTGTTTCCTCTAACACCCAAGTTAGAGCATCTGTGGCTGATTTGCAGCATGGAGCAGAGCTAAGGGGAGTTGCAGATGAAGCTCTTAAAAAGTGTGATGAGACTCGTGGCTCTTGTTTAAAACAGGCTTGTCTCAACAAGCCAGCTACCAGCTCTGCAGTATGCAAACCTAGTTTAGAGTGACTGCACGGTGTGGCGTGTCAGGCTTCATCTTGCTTTGGAACCAGAGAGTTCCCCAGTCAGCCAAAACTAGTGTTTTGTGCTCTTTTTGCAATAGGGTCTCGGTTGGCTTTTTTGAGGTGCTGGAAATGAGCTTGCTTTTGGGCAGAGTGTAGGCTTTCTGGCAAAATACAGTAATGCTAGCAGAAGGACATCATTTGGTATCAAAAGAACATTAGATTTTCAGCTTTTGTGTCTTTCCACAAGGTTTAGTTTCTTTGCTATGGGATTAAATGAGTTCATGGTCTTTGGAGGACCGTGCAAATTATTTTTCTTGGTTGTTAGTCAATAGTGTTCCTAAATCTGTGTAATTACAAGGTACATATGCCTCATGTACAAGATGACAGCCTTATGACAATTGGTAGTGTGGGTGTCTGGTGTGTTCCTACTTGCCCTGTCAGAATTGCTATCAAGAGGCTCCTGCTGGGTGCAAGGCCTGACCTAAGCAATCCCATGCAGGAGAGTCTGCAGGCAGCCAGGATTTGTGTGTGAAACTGTTCTGAGCCTTTTGTTTGCCTGGCTGCTCAGTATTTATGCAGTATTGAGGAAGGATCCCTCAGTAACAAGTATCTGGGATGCGCAGAACAGGCCTTCAAAGTCCGTTTTTGAGCATGACTTTTAAGCTAGGTTGCTGTAGGGGCCTGGAGGGCTACAAGAAAATTCCTATAGGTGTTTGGGCTCATAATAGCTGTTTTCTGCGCTGAATATGTCTAAGAAGCTTTGCTTTTCTGCAAGAGTCCTCGTGAATACCAACTTACACCTGCATTGCCTTGAAACCTTGTGCTTCAACAGAGAAATGGGTGTGCTACTCAAAACTACTACCCTGCTGCTGGCTGCTTTTCAGCAGTATTGCTGGGATTGCCTTTTGTGGGTATTGGTTGTTCTGCCTACCTTGACAATTAGACTGGGAGTGAACTTCATGATAGCTCAGAGGAGATAATTTCCTCTTTGGCTGAAAGCTGAGGAAATGACCTCCAGGAATTCAAGGGATAGGGTTTTTTCTAATTTTTTTAAACAATTGCTTTCTTACTCATCTCTCCTTGTCTAGTCAATAAGGGATCTTATTGTTGGGGGAGAAAATAGAAAAGCTGAGTTGAGTTTTGATTCCATCCTCCTGCCAGAAAAGACCAAATAATGCAAAATAAAAAACTTGAGTTGTAGCTGGCAAGATCTGTCTACAAGTGATATGCAAATAAGCCAGCAAGAAGTACAGAGTTATGATGTGCAAATAATAGCCTGTTACACAACAGCAGTAAAAGGTAGTTAGTTATGTTTCCTGTCATGCTTCAGATCTGAATTGAAGCCTTGGACTCTCAGGCTTTCCTGGCTTCCAACAAAAGTCTGCCTGTCTGACTATAGGTAGCAGGGGACATGGGTCTTCCAGAACTTGGGAAGTTACTGGTGTTCCCACAGTGTTGCTGGTCTTTGAGATAAACTAGTTGCACCTTTCCTACTTTAGTGGGGGTGGTAGAATCCAATGTGTTTTCTAGAGTGTTCAAATAATAGATTAAAAGCAAAGCAGTATTTAAAATCTTTGTGGTTTTGACCACCTACATTTTCAGTTGGCTTTAGCTGACACCCTTTTCAGAGGCCTGATTTGGCAAAATTTTCTTCCAGACTGTTAGTGCAGCCAGGCTGTCACCCTCCCTTTTTGCTAAGTGCTCCCACAACTACCTTAGCTTAGTTTTCCCCTCAAGGTCTCTGTGCTGATGATGTCCCAGGGCATTCCATTGTGTAGCAGTGTAAGGGATGGCTCTGTGAAGGGTTCTGTCCCAGACCAGTTAGGTGGTTATAGTTTAAATTGAAGAAGTATTTTTTGCAGAGATGTACTATGACACATTACTGAGTCAGATGGAAATGCCACATGGTTACTCAGGCAGTTCTGGCAGTGGCAGAGAATTTTGAAGGTAGATAGGAGGGATGGTATGCCAAGCATAGGGGAAGCAGTGTTTGCTGAAGAAACTAAGAACCAAATAGATGCCAATAATGTGACTAGCAAACATGCAAGCACAGGCATACTAATAAAGTTCTTGGTGTCAAATTCTAGAAAAATTGAAAATGCTTTTTCAAGAAACAAAAGTTTCCACTTGAGTAGCAATCAGTAGCACCACCCTGGTGCATACAATGTGTGTGTGGTTCCCAGACAAAACAAGTCAAGAACTGGTTCTTTAAATGTCTCTAGATAATGCATGCACAAGGCACCTCTGTGGAGAGCTCTTGGATCCTAATCGCAGGAGAGAAACCCAACACTCTAAAATTGCCAAGACTTAAACCCAAATTTAGTTCTTCAAACTTGTCTTAAGGCAAACTAAGTCATTAAAGTCTTCCTGTCTGTCTTACAGTTGAGGAGGAAACAAAGACTCTTCTTAGGTAAAATATTCAAGGAAAATACTGGAGTTCACAGTGCTCATAACAGAAGAGAAGGCAAATTTCACTGTGCCAGAGTTGTGTTTCAGTACAGGTTTGTTATAAATCCAGTTTGTCAAATGTCTGGCATGTGTCTCATTACTGAAATGGCTTTCTGTATGTGGAGATTTTCTTGAGAAAGCTTTGGATTATTCTTCAGTCTTGCCCAGTTTAGATTAAATTTCAGTTCAGGTACTTGGCAATGGAGGCAAAATGTTGGAAGCTCTTAATAGAGACAGCTGGGTATAGCTCTTGCAGTAGGAAAGGTGCTAGACAGAAGGCTCACTCTTTGGGCTGCCCTGTGTAAGGAGGGCATTCTAGTCTTGCAAGACTTGCAGTGCTTTGCACTTCAGGCAGGAACAGTGGCTTTGTGTAGGGAATAAGAGCCGCTGTGTTATTGCAGCGCATGCTGACAAGGCATTTAATGCAATCATTACCTCACATGCCTGCAGCAGTCCATACGAAAATACAATGGGGATACTGGTACAAGTGCCCTGGAATAATGTATGAGTCGCTCAGTGCAGAAGACACACCACATTTGTAGTAGTCGCATAGAGCTGCTGAGGAGAAGTCATTTTTGTGCTTCTCCCAGAGAAACTCACTCTGTCCACCCTTGCCTGAATATCTCCCTGAATATGCTGTACTTGCATAATTTTCCCATCTTATAATTAGGTGGCTTGCCTGCTTGCTCCTGCCTTATTTCAGTGAGGTTAACAGGCTCCGGAGTTAAGGTTCTGTCCCCTACAACAAAATGTCACCAGCTGATTTATGGTCATGGTCACAGTCACAAGTACCTGTAACATGTACTGCCTAATGAACAGGCACCTGTGTACCAGTCTAGAGCTGGGTAACTGCTTTTATACTGCAAAAGGAACAGAACCAGACTAACTGCTCTAGCTCTGCAGCGTTCAAGCCAGGATGCACAAAAGAATATTGAATATGCTGTATTGCATCCTCTAAGCAGAGTGGTATCTGGCCAAAGAGAAAATCCAGGCTAACAAATAAATGTTTACTCTGTCATTACTGGTGGGGTGGGGAGGCTTCTCACCAGCTCTTCTTCTGGACAAGACAGAAGAGATGAGGTTAAAATGTTAATTGAGGACATGTACTTAAAATATGGCATTTCTCCTTGTTCCTGTGCTCTTAACAGTCATCCAGTTCATGTTCTATGCAGAATGACTTCAACCACCTTACAACAAAAGCTGTCTAGGGTTTGGGATTTTTTTACTTTTTAAGTATGTTTGCAAAGCCAGTTGTGGCTGGTACAAGCCCAGGGTTGAAGAGGAAGTCCTACAGTTGCAATGGTAGATCCTCTTTTTGGAAGTAATTAGTTCATTGCACTGGGAGTTTATGGGTGACACACTACTGCTGTGACACAGTTACAGGGTTTTCTCAGAACAAATCTGCATTGTCCCTAGCAACATAATGGCTGCTAATGTCAGCCTGTGTGATGAATCCAGGGGTTGTACAGCAGCTGTGAAAAGGAGTAGCACCAGTTACTAACAGTCTTTTGCTTTGGAAAGCTAAAAAATCCAGTTCTAACTATTGTTCCTTCAGTTTCTGGTCAGTCCCAGTTACCTGCTGCAGTTTTAAACTGAATTTTGAGTTTCCAGACTAAATACTCAACATTTTTAGAATCTGAACTGACTGGCCGGCAGTGCTCAGTTTCTTTTTAAGGAAAGAACTTGTCTTCCGATGTGGAGACATGTTTCTGGCTGTGTAATACCACAAGCACATGCACTTGGCTGCACAGTTTGCATCAACCTGCAGCTCTGTTAACTGCTGCCTCTGGCTGTCTGCTGAGCATTAAGCTTTTCTTTCAAAGTTAACATGAATTGGTGCAGGGGAATTAGTTGTTGTGGTGTTGCAGCAAAAATCAAGACTAGACAAAGGTAGAGATAAGTGACAGGGCTTTTATGTGATTAATAGCCTTGTTCCCATGCTAGTTCAGACTTTCTGTGCATTTTCTGTGACTAAAACCCAGGTCTTAATGCCTGTTGTCAGCTACTGAGGTGCCATTACAAACCTCAGGGAGGAAAAAGGTTCTCAAGTTCGCTGTGGATTTGTCCTTAGTGAATGATACAATAGCTCTAGTTGCTGCCCTATTTGCTTTCTTGGGGTTTTATTAGCCCCTTTGGGAAGACTTGCTTACACCAAATATGGGGACAGGAAGGGAAGGACCTTTATTCTTCATTAGCTCTCGATCATACTCTGACAAAGTGCAATCTCTCTGTATGAATGAGGTGGCATAGGAATGAGTCACTTTGAGTTGATGTTTGCACTTTTGCTCAAATCTGTCCTGGAATAGGCTTTCTCTGCTTACTTGCCTCGCCTTACTGGTGATATGCAGCAGGATGGCTGCCTGGCAGGGAGCTGTGGCACAGTGACTGACTTGCTGTTCCCCTGTCCCACAGTAAGTGTGAGGAATTCTGGATAGGCTACCCCCAGTAGACATGCCATTCATTGTAAATCTTGAGGGAGGTCCCCTTGCATTTGGGTAAACCCTGAAGGAGCATTGTTCTCATACTAGAGAAAAGCTTCTGTCTCAGATTCACTACTGTGTGAGATTTTCCGTGGGAGATGTAGATCCCAAACTACATGGTAACAGGTTCTGGTAGCTGTGCCACCTCTTCTCACTGGATTAGCAATGCTATGCCAGCCACCTGAAATTACAGAAGGAGAAATGTTGGTAGAAAGAGGAGTATCCAGGCTCATTTGAAGTCCTCCGTGGTAGGCATTGATCAAGGCTTTTAAAAAAAAAAAAATACCCTCACATTGTTATTGTCCAATCTGTAACCATCTTTCAAGGACAGCCTGTTTGAAAGCTAGCATTGAGCAGCTCCCCTGCACCTGTCTCCCTGGTTTTGCAGCTGAACTCTTGTTTCTTTAGGACACAAAATTAATCTAGTGAGCTCACATTTTGGGGGGCTGAAGATAAGCAAAAACAAAATGAAGAACAACCTTTAGCCTTTTTCAGTTCATATATTTCACATGGTGCTGTACCTTACTACTAACACTGCTGACTGTGCTCATAGAAGTGATGTGTAGCAGTTTACTCAGAGAGGGGGAAGGCAGTTTTCCTTCTGAGATACTAAATGTCATATCTGAGGATAATGCCATCTGAATTTGCAAGACCAAAAACCAGTGAGGGAGGAAGCAGTATGCTAAAAGATTCCCACTATTTACACTGAATACAACATTTTGAACAGATTGTTGAGTATTAGTCTTCAATTTGATCTTTACTCCTCTGGCCGTGGTACCCTTCCATCAGGGACAGCTGGCTTCCCATATTTGCAGTATTCGCTATTGCACAGCTGCTTTTAAGCTCTCCAACTTTGCTGTGCTCTGAGATCAACACTCAGATGCAAAAGCTTATACCCTGCCACATGGTTTTTTCTGTCTTATTCCCAAAAAAGCAGCAGGCTGAAAATGCAGTTCAGCCTTTTGTCATTCTTGCTGTCTTGTCCTCTTTATTCTGTGCAACTGCCTTTAACATTAGATGGATAATGCTGTATGTGCACCTCCTATTAGAGCAAACACAGGGGGATATGATACTACTAACTACAATTTCCCATCAGACTTCAAGGGTGGGGGGAAAGTTGAGAAGCCAGGCAACTGGCTTTAAAAACTGATGGAGGATGTTGCAAGTTCTCCCTTTAAAATCCTGAATTCAGAGCGACTTTTGGAAGTTGGTTTGTTCAGCTAAAAACTGTAGTACTGCACTCCCCAGAACCCCACTACATCTCTCTTGGTATCTAAACTAAATCCACATGACAGGTGTGGCATTTGGCCGGTTCTACCTCTGTTCCTAAAGCTGCTAGTAAGCATGCTACAAATGGCTAGGAAATTTTGGACAGAAGGTCCTTGTGGACCGCATTGTCTAGGCAGCCTGAAATGGGTAACAAAATTAAGCTTCTATAATGCCAAAGGATCTGCTGCAACTGAAGCTCTGAGAACAAGGGGTGGAGATGTGTGTAAAACTCCCCCCAAACCATGTTCTAACATAAGTAGGATTGTGCCTTCTTTGGAATAGTTTTAGTTTGGCTGCTGGCTGTGGGCAGCAGCGAGACTCCAGATCATTTACTTAACTTTGGAAAAGAGGGTCTGCCGACTTTTCTGAGGAGACTCTTGGGCTACTAGTGACTATTGTCAGTATCTGTTGTCTTCTAGCCTCGGATGTAAGACACTGCAGTAATGGAGTTGGAGAAATTTGCTGTGGTAGCCCTAAAGGTCTTTGCTCATGTCTTTGCAGGCATCTGGAGTACAAGTTGCCGATGAGGTGTGCCGTATCTTCTATGACATGAAAGTGCGGAAGTGCTCTACACCTGAGGAAATTAAGAAGAGGAAGAAGGCTGTCATCTTTTGCCTCAGTCCAGACAAAAAGTGCATTATTGTGGAAGAAGGCAAAGAGATTCTGGTGGGAGATGTTGGCGTGACAGTTACCGACCCTTTCAAGCACTTCGTGCAGATGCTTCCTGAGAAGGATTGCCGTTATGCCTTGTATGATGCAAGCTTCGAGACCAAGGAATCCAAAAAAGAAGAGCTGATGTTTTTCTTGTGGTAAGCCATCTTCCCAACGGACTCATTCCTAACATGCAGTCCAAGTACTGTGAGTGAGCTTTTGTATTGCCCAGGCTGGCAACAGGGCAGGCTTAAAGTGAGCCGGGCAGCCTGATGCCTGTACTCTGAGCCATGAGTCATTTCATTTGCTCATGGTGGGAAGGATACTACTTCCAACTGTGCTGAATAATCAGTGTCACTAATTGCACTCTCTTTGGCATATCCCACTAGGGCACCAGAACAAGCACCTCTCAAAAGTAAGATGATCTACGCAAGCTCCAAGGATGCAATCAAAAAGAAGTTTCAAGGTATGTAATATAGCTGTTGCTCCTTGTTCTGCTGTGCCCTCACAATACTTACACAGCAAGGCTTAACCAGTGGCTAATTGGTTTGGGTTTCAAGTGTTATTTTATTGTTTCTTGAGATACTAGTGAGAGGTGAAATGTCATGTGACAGAGCTAAAATGAGGTCTAGCTAAAATTTACACTGTCTGACTGTAAATTTTAGAGTCAGTAGAACTGTGCTCAGAGAGCAAGAGCAGGTTTTTTGCAATGTGCGATGCCGTAGATGCACAGTACAGAGCAGCACATCTGCACCATGTATGCTAGAAACCATTAGATGCATAACTCAAAGCTGTATTTTGTTCAGAGCTGCCTCAGTGGCAGAGGACTTTCAGGCCTCTGTCTGTTGAAAAGCACAATCTCATAAATTTACTGCACTGTAATAGTAGTAATTAAGAATTCACTTGATTCAGAGGTGCAGTTGTAATTACTCATTCCAAAAGGCATTCCATCTCCAAGTGGAGAAGGGAAGTTCTGTTCAGCCTGTCGGGCACCATTAACCAAGGAGTAAACACCTTGCAGCATTCAGAGATTTCATGCTAAGTCAGTCTGGCTTATAGCCAGGTAGGACTGCCCCCTGTTAAGTTCCTGGTGCTGTGATGGGCAAAAATCTTGCAATGTGCAAGACTGAGAAGACCACTGAGCAGCTGTGCCAGCCTTCACAGCTTGCCCAGGGATTGGAAGTACGCAGGGAGACCGTTGTGTGCTGCACAACAATGTGGAAGTTGAAAAAAAGAAATCCTACAGAAATTCTGCCTTTCACTACACAAGACAGGCGTGGGTTAGGATCCCCACCCTTCAGAAAAAGAAACCACTGTTGAGTCCTTAGACTGGGTTTCTAGCCTCTGCTTCTCAGGTTCTCCCCATGATGCTGTCACCCACCTCTGCAGAGCCAGCAGGAGCTGAGTCAGCCATCCCAATGTGCTTACGTGTACCTCCCTCCCCAGCTATATCCAGGGCAGCACGAGACATGAGAGATTCACTTGTAAGAGCCTATGATGAAAGGCAAACAGTCTGAGCACTGATCTAGTGACAAATTTCTCCCCACATGTCCCTGCATTGACATGTGGTGTGTAGCTGTGTGTCTCCTGTGACATATCAGGGAGAAAACACCAGATTTCCTAAGCTAAGGCAGGACTTGTCTGCTTGAGTGACTGGATTGCTTCTTCTAATATTACTACCAAGTATGTTTCTTTGATTGGTTATAAGCATGTTGACATATTGCACTATTGAGTGTTTTGCCTCTTTTTTTTAGGCATAAAGCATGAATGCCAAGCAAATGGGCCAGAGGACCTCAACCGAGCTTGCATTGCTGAGAAGCTAGGAGGCTCCCTAGTCGTAGCTTTTGAAGGAAGTCCCGTGTAGATGTCATACAGTGCCACAACTCTACAAGCATTCCATGTTTTAATATATCAGTTATATAAAGCAAACATTCTAGGCAAGGGTTTCACTAACAGTAGGGACGCTGTCTTGTAGAATAAAGTAGATTTTGGAGATGTAGCTTGTATGTACAAATGACCCTAAATAAATCAAATCTAAGGATTTATCTTGGTGTATTAATATTTGCATTGGTTGTCCAGCCCAAATACTGTCCAAATGGATTAACACTAAAGGTCTCAAAAAAAGAGAAATGAAAAGGGGGGAGCTGAGAGCAATCTGGTTCTTGTTTTTGCTTTTCTAAATTGTAACAAGCAAAATCGAGTCAATTGTCTTGAGGCTACTGGCCAAATCGCCAAACTCAAAAACTTTTCCCTGTAACCATTTAAGACAAAACATAAAACCTGTAGTTAAACTTAGGCTAAAGCAACCTGTTGGCACCAAAACTGGGCTAAATTCTTAGTGCTTGCAGATGCAGAGCTGTACTAAAAAAGCCTAATTCTGAAGCTAAACATTAAACAGACACACTTTTCTGGAGAAATAGTCCTAATCCCCTCCCTTGTAAACTCCTGATGCAGTAATAGTATTTAAAGGTTCACTTGTTCTGTAGGTTCGATTTCCTTATTATGAAGTGTCTTTCAGCCTGAGTGATCCTATAAAAATTGCTTTTTCTGTTGACATAGTTTCGTTTAGAACTACCTTACTTTCTCTAATACACACTTACTAGTGGATCAGATGCTTCTGAGGCTTTTATAAATGCAGATTCTTATATCAGAGCTGTTCAATTATGGATAGTAAAATGAGAAGGAACCACAACTTAAAAAGTTGTATTTTTAGCCCCAGTCTTTGGTCACTTGGTCCATTTGTCCATAATAACTGTTGATTTAACTTAGTAGAACCAATCAGCCTAACTGATATGGCTTGATCTGGGCCTTTTGTCTGTTAGCTTCTTTAATTCTGTAGAAATGCATGGAAATACCACCTACTAGAAAGTTTGACCTGAAATGCCTTTTGTATTGGGGGGGGGGTAGAGAACATTCCTGTGCCAGCTACAGAGATCTTAAAAGCTTCCATGTTTCACCAGTGGTTGATTAAAGCTGTTTCCTTTGTGTAATGTGTACATGGGAGTTGCATAGAGTTTTCTTGTACGTCTGTAGAGAAAAAGAAAAAAAAAACCTTTAGCCTCCAGTGCGTTACTGTGATATGTTGTGTGTGTGCCAATTTTGAATAGCCTAAATAAATGGGCTTCCCCTCCCCTGGGTCAGTGACTGATTCCTCTCCAGCCTCTGGATTTGCCCTCCTGCAGCAGGGCTGGCACCGCTGGCTGGGCACACCAGTGCACTTTGGGAGCCTCTGTGCCTTCTGCAGCTGCTGCCCTGTGCTGCTCTCTGGGGAGCAGGAGTGGGGGGAAACAGGCTGGAAGGAAGAGCTGGTGAAGGTGGAGGGAGTTGCGGGGGAAAGCAGGTTTGTCTCTGCAGGTTTGCTCCCCTCCTTGTCCTTCCACCCTTCTCACCAGTGACTGTTTGCCTGCTGCAGGCTCTGGCTCCTGAACAGCACCTGCTCTGCTTTCTAGGTCTTGGACCCAAATGTCTGTGGGTTGGGGAGCTTCCTGGGAAACATTCCCTGTTTGCAGTCTGGGCAGCAGAAATCCAGCCATGTGTGAGTTGTCCTGTGCTGCTTTCCCTGTGAGGATTGAGGGAGCTTTCTCTGGCCAGCCCCATGAAGCCCAGGCAGTTCCAGGCTCTCCCTTCCTCCACAAGCTGTTCCCAGCTGTGTAGGAACAGAAAGCTGCACTGTCCCTGCAGCTCCTTGGCAGAGCAGTGCCAGCGCTGAGCTTGGTGTATCTGCAGGGCCAGGGAAATAATGGTCCATTACTAACTCAGCATGTGCCCTCTCTGGCCACGCTGCATTGGTTAAAACCTTTAATTAGGCAGGCATTGACTGCTTGCTCTAACTTGGCACCCACGCGGGTCACAGGGTTGGGAGCACAAGGTTTTCTGATGCAAAAGGATCCACTGGAGTGGAGCTTTATGATTCTGAGCGAAGCAAACTGGCCTGGTTTCTGCTGGAGCTTTTAGCCTGTCTTTCAGTCAAGTGGGAGCTCACCCAAGTGAGTAATCATCCTCATAAACAGCTCCTCCTCGCCTAGATGTCTGCAGTACTGGTCTTTGTCCAAAGTCCAGGTTGAGATAAGGAAATTGGTGTGACACAGGGGGAGTGGTGCTGCCTGACAAACAAAGGCAACTCCTAGGGAGGAGGCATCTTCGAAGGGATATCTAGCCCAGGTGACACTGTGGTGGACTTCTGCCTGAGATTTCCTTACTTGGTTAGAAAATGGAGAGGAAAGGTGTCAGACCTGCAAGGTAGGAGAGCATTTACCACGTCATGAAAGCCCTCAGATCAGGGACTTGGGTTCAAAGTGCCTTGGTCCCAGAACTCAGTGATAAGAGGTCTGAGGTGGCACTTTGGGCTGTGGCTAGATGTGGTGCCACAGTTTAAGTTGATGGGTTTTATTAGACTTGCTTTTAGTACTTGCTTTTAGGACCCTCACAGCAACTCCTGAAATTAGTCTGACCTCTTTGGAAGAGTACTCCTGCACTCCAGGGCAGGCAGGAACTCAACCTTCAGAGCTATAATGCTTCAGGCTTGTCCACACTGGAGTTCGTGGGCCAAACTTCACCCCCTCTCAAGGTTGGTTGTCCTGCTTTTGGAGGGGATGAAGAGCACAGGAAGATGTTTACTCTGTGACTATTTTTAAGATTTCTCCCAATCACTCAGCCCTTCTGAAAAGACAAGGCAAGCAGAGAGAGAGACAACATGAGGAACGCTATAATTTGGCTGGTTGGTGGGGGGAAAAATTATTTTCTAACAGGGTTACGTGAAGAAAAACACGACAGGGGTTCAGGTGATGAAGACAGCTCAGAGCCATACACGTTCAGCAGGACTTGCCCAGGTAGTACATCTTGGCTGCAGCAAGAGCAGAGCTGCTAGAAGTATTTTGAAGTCCACATACAGGCAATGGTTTTCCAAAAGCCATTTCTGTCCATTACACCTTAGAGAAAATGGGAAAGGGAGGCTGGTAATTCAGGCCTCAGTGTGAACAGCAGGCAGTGTAAATGCAATTTAGCTGCTCCAGCAAATTGTCTTAAGCCTTGATGAGCCCAGGTACCCAGGCTTAAAGGTAACTCCAGGCATAGCTGAATCAGCAGAAGGATCCAGTGTTCCTATCAAAGTCACTCCACCTGGGCAATTTCTTGATCTTTATTAATAAAGGTTCCTGCTTGCGGTGCTGGGGCTGCTGATCCTATCAGCTGTGAGTCACAGGCTGACAAGTAACAAGCTTGGGTGGCTTGGAGGAAAGGAGATAACCCTCAGCACGTTGCCCAAGGAGGTGGGCACATTGCAAAATCCCACCAGCTGCAGGCAGAGCAGGGGCTGGCCACTCCTCAGTCGCACATGCTCTTGGGTAAGGCGTGAGTTTCTCCCAGCCACTCAGCATGTCCTTGCCTTTGACCAAGATGTTTGAGGGAAATAAAAATCCCAGCGGTACCACTCCAGGTAAAAACACAGCTGAACATCTTTCCCCAAAGAGACTTGGTTTTTTATGTCTTTGCTTAACAAGACCATTCCCTCTCTTTTTGCCTAAAACAGCCAGCTCAGCAATGTGTCCCAGAAGGGAATCATGTGTCCCTGTGCTGGGGACACTGCATCTGCTCTTGTGAGCTTTTGGAGCTCCACCAGAGGCAACCTACTCTGAAGGGTGCTTGGAACAATGAGTGCTCTCCTTGCATGGGCTGTTTCGTGGTCTTTGTTACTGCTTGTGTGGGCATGCCTGTGTATCTGCTCTTGTTTGCACAGGAGCTCATAATAAAGGAAATAGTTGTTGCAAAAGCAAAAAACTGAAAAACCAAGGGAATTGCATCACTTCACCTGCTTCTGTGAGTCCCTTCCTACCTGTGGCTCCCTGGGGGTGATGGCCACTCTGATACGCTCACAGCTCCCTCCAAGCTTGGGTTGGGTGGGGTTCTTGTGCAATCCTGAAAAAAACACAGGGATTCCCTCACTTCCAGAGAATATAAAAGCCAACCAGTTGGTCATGCTGGTCTGTGGCAAGCAAGGGATGATGGTCACCAGTAGTCCTTGACTCATGCATTCCTCTCTGTGTGCTACAAAGTCCAGAGAGACCAAAGGCTAATCCTGGCTATGGGGCAGAAGTCTTCTTCTCAACTTTGTCCCTACAGTGTGGGGAGACTTGCTGCATCCACCACCTATGCACATGGAACAGCCCTGTGTTGGGAGGGGTGTGGGGAGCACACACAAGGATGGGAGATGTGGAGGGGAGAGTGTGGCTCATCCTATTTCCTCAGCCATCATTCAGGACCCCTTTTTCTTCAAAGGTCAAAGATGAGTCACACACACCCCTCCCCTACCTTTCTCCATCATGGCCTCAAAAGCCACAGTGCTGGAAGAGGGACAGGTCATCCACCCACTCCTGTGGAGTCTCTGGTGTGCAATATAGAGGTTGATCACACAGTGGCCTGCCCCAGGAACAAAATGGAGGCAGGTCTGTCCCTCATCCTCTTTCCTACCCTTGGCTCTTTGCACACCCTGGAGGGAGTAAGTGCTTTGGGGGCCTTTTTCTCCTCTTTCTCAAATTCCTGCTGATGTCAGTGCTGGGCTCAGCAGCTTTATTGTGGGGAGACAGGCACCAAGCTGTCATGAGGTCTCTGCCATTTCCTAAGAAACCAGCTTGAAAATAAAAGAGAAAGGGGGAAAAAAAGAACAAAAAAAGAAAGAACAATAAAAGAAAGATTAAAAAAAAAAAAGTAAGAGAAAAAAAGGAAGAAAAAAAAGTAACAAACCAAAACCAAAAAGCCACAAGAAGGGTAGAGCAGAGGGCTGGAAAGCCTGGCAGTGACCAAGGGCTGCTACCACAACACAGCACTCACAGGGACAGATTACAGGGGAACACAAAGGTTTAAAGCAAACAGGAGGAATGGTCCCTGCAGGGCTGATGTGGCTTGCCCTGCTGTGCCCATCTCCGCCTTGGCATGACCACACAGCCACATGGCCCTGCTGCCCTGGCAAGGGTGGCAATCCCCACAAAAGGACCCTAGTCCTGCACCACCCACATGGAAACACAGCGGGGAGAGTTTCTCTCCTGTGCTTGTAGTGGATTGAAAACAGAGGGAATGACTTTTGTGATACAGCAAGGAAGGGGGAAATAAAGGATATGTCCATGTCCAAAGTGGAGTCCTTTTTCAGTGACCCCAAAGACAGACCTGGCTTGCAAACCTAAAAAAACCCAACACAAACAAAACCCCTGAAAATACACAGCAAGGACAAGCTCTTTTCACTACATCATTTTAATTGCATCAAGGCCCAGAAATACAAAAAAAGGGTTTGTGCCAAAAGCCACCCTCAAAGAGTAGCATCCTTCCATGGTGGGTCTTACTTTCACACTCCTTTCACT
>VWZG01003367.1:125927-151663 GCA_013396735.1 Grallaria varia | reverse complement strand
AAAAAAAAGAGAAAAATATATTATAATAATTGCACCAGTTGATGTACAAACAGTCTTCCCTTTTCACATATTTGTGGATTCTGCTGTAACAAGCAGAGCAAAGCCCCAGCATTGCCAGGGCGACTCCCTGGGAAATAGAGTTGTACAAACAGTATAAAGATTTTCTTACAAACTGCAGTGTTTACTGGTTGGGTTTTGGGGGTTTTTTTGTTACTTGTTCGGGGTTTTTTTTTTACTTCAAAACTGGCTTGTATCATTTACCTACAGTGAATTCAGCATATATTTTTATTTTTAGGAATGTGTAAGGCATTTTGGTAAGTTGAATGGTAAGGTCTAGGTTGCAGACTCGTCAAACTGAAGTCCCTTCCTTTGAACTGTCCTCTTTCCCCTAGAGAAGAAAAAAAAAGAGGTGTGTTATTCCACTGGATCTCATCCTTATGGCAGCTCAAGCCCCAAAGCATTTCACAAATGGACCTAGTCCTGCCTTTTGGGCAGGGAGAACCATGAGCATCAACTCGTGGGGTCCCAGGGCTTCTCAAAGTCCAACCAAATAATTTCTGGCAGCAAAGACCACCTTGCTTACAGTTTTAAAACACTGCCTGATGTGCACTTCCCTGGGGCCTCCATTGGTATTAAAGGGAGGGATGGCCACGGCCACCAACAAGTACCGTTTCCTGAAGCTGTTCTTTCAATTTCTTCACTGTTTCTTTCTCTTTGGCCAGTTGCTCCTGGGTAACCTTCAGTAGCTCCTGTAGTTTGGTTGCTGCCTGGCCCAGGTCCTGTGTTAATTTTTTTTCCTTTTCAAGTCTTTCCTACATGGGATTCAAAAGAAGGCATCTGCTTGAGTGTCTCTTTTTCATCTGGTGACCTTCCCCCCTCCAAAACACCTCAGCTCCCCTCGGGTCTGCATCAAGCTGCCTCAGTAGCCACAAGCCAGAGGAGCACCCAACTCCCTCCTCAACAAAGAGACCAGGCATCGCCCCACCAGCTACAGCTCACTCTGGCACCTAATCTGGAAATGCCATGGGAACTGGAGAGTTTCCCAGTACATGACAAGCCCAAGCTTGTGTTTGCTCAGGACATCACACTTATCTTGGACAAGATGGATGCAGTGGCTGTGACTTGCACCCTGCTGTCCTTCAGCTGTGGTGGAGCTCTCGGCCACCTCCCTGCAGGGTCATCATTGACCTTGCCCCACCATCCTCAGAAATGGTAAATTACGCCCTTAGTCCTGCTTGAACATGACTTTTGCTGTCTTGGCACAGCCAAATCACCTTGAGATGCTGGGCCTCCTCCGTGTCTGAAGCTGCTGCATTTTCGGACAGTCTCAGCTTTTCCACCTCTGTTTGTAATCTGCATTCTGAGCCCTGGGCCTGGAAGGGGACACATCCAACTCAGTAAACACAGAAGCTAACAGTGGCAGGCATCTCCTGCATCCTGCTCCATACAACCCTGAGTCCCCCGGAGATGTGCCCCTGGTGAAGAGCTGGGTTGTACAGCCACCATCAGTAGGATGCTGAAGTTAATGCATTGCTTGTGCTGATCCAGCTTCCACCAGGAAGATTGCATTTCTCACCAGCAGCAGCATGAAACCCAGCTAGAGCCCTTAACCCTCAAGGGAAAGAGTTGGCAGACGAGGGGATACTGGGAGAGGGGCAATTTGAGGGGCAGGGATGCCACATGGCTTCAGCACAGCTACTGTGAGAAGTTCCTCAGAAGTGCAAGGGAATTGCAGTGGTGTCTCAGGTGCAGACAGTGACAGGGAATAACCTTCCAATTAATTCTTCAAATTAATTCTTGGGCTTCCAAGAACGCATAAAGGCTTTGCAAACCTTTGTATCCTACTTGCCCACACCCACCTCCTCCAGCTCCCGTGCTAGCTTCTGCCGTAGCACCTTCTCCTTCTCCACCAGTGCTTCGTTTTGCTCCAGCTGGGTTTTCAACTGTGTTGAGAAAAGGGGAAAACACCCAGAAATAAAATTTAAAAATTAAGAAATGAGCTAGTAGGGACATCACCAAGAAATCTGGGCTTAGACAGAAGAAACAAAAAAGGAAGCTTTCCCCAGGGCACCAAAGGGCAACAGGTACCACCATCCCTCCTCAGTACAAAAGTTCTGAGGATGCTGATGCTTGGGGCTTAGCTTTGCAGTGGCAAATTTTGCTTGCTCCTCAGGCAGCATCAGCTGGGACATGGGATGAGCAGCACCCCATAGAGGAGGATGTGCCTGGCAGGTCCCCATGCCTGGGAGAAGGCTCCACAGTTAACAGGATTAAAGGAGACAGACAGAGTCCAACTCGTGACAGCACAGTTACTGGCAAGAGGCATCAAAGGGAACAGCCACTGCTAATGCCCTCAGCCCATTTCCAGCAACATTTATGGAGCCTCTGTAACCTAATCCCTACCAGGTGGGAAGGGATCTTGGCACAGCTCTGTCGAGGTGGCCCCCTCCTCCAAGAAGACCCAAGCCCTGAACCCGACAGGGCATTGTCACATGGCAATGTTTGCCCAAGGACTTGCAGCATGCCCTGCTTGCATCCCCCCAAATATTGCCAGCCTGACGCCATGATGGAAGGCTCCCAAGGGGAACAGCCTGGTGAAAGCCAGTTGGTGGCATGTTCCCAGTGGGAACAGGACACATGTCTGAAGGGATGGGGGGCTGGCTTCTCCCCAGCACACAGGACGGGAGATGACACAGCCACAACAGCCCTCAGAAAAGCCATGTACAGTTCTCCATGAAGTTAAGAGATGGTGAGACAGGACATGCTTAAGGGTCAATGCCTCCATCCTGTACATGGCTCTTCATGTCACTCAACTGCTGCCTGACTGGAGGGAGGACAAGCAAGCCTGGCTCGGCTACACATCCCTGTGCTTCACACAAACCACAACAACCAAGAGATGAAGCCTGCCATCTTTTTTACTTGCACATGAGCAGAAATGTTTGGAAAACCACCTCAGTTTCTGCTAGATGCAGGACAGTGGCACCTAACCTGGGCAGCCTGAGGCATGATAGCTGCCAGGGGGGTAGAACACATGCTCATGCCTCATCTGCTCTGCTTTGATCCCTTGGCACCTTGGTTCTAAAACCACTGCTTAGGGGTTTGCACTAACACAGTCGAGGTGTTAAATAAAGCAAGGCAGGATGGGAGGTCCCATTTTGCCATTGATCACAGCTGGGATGGCTGGGAAGGCAGGTACTTGAACACTGCCCACCCCTTCAACTAATCTCACCATACTCCATCTACCACCAGGTCTCCATCCTGCATCACAGCAGCAGCCAAGCTGCAAGGTGACAGCGTGCCTTGGCCAGAAGAAAGGGAAAGTTTCTGGATGAACACAAATGTGTTCCACACTTAGAATGGCCTGCCCGTCTAATGAGATTAAGGCTAATGACAAACCCTGTGCCACATTGCCTTGGGAGCAGGGTGGGGGGAATAAGCTCGCTGAGAAAGCTAGACAGTAGTGAATGTGAGGCTGGGAAGAGTCACAACACTCAAGAACTGGTGAGCAGTACCATCAAGGATTTTAAAAACAATCTTCTGAGTGTCTCACAATCAAAAAATGGATTTATAAAACTAGAGCCCCCACCGTTTTGGCAGGTCTCCTAGCTCTCCCAACCACATACCTGCAGAAACCCAACCCCATCCTTCAGCTCCCTTGAGTGACCCATGCACATGGGTGTCCTCCATCCAGAGGTAGATGGATGGATGTTTAAGGCACCCAAACCCCTGCCCCCCAGGGTGGTACTGGGGTAACCAGCGTCCAGTGGTGGGGCAGCAGGGTTTTTCTGCTGCATACCAGCTTGCACAAGTCTTGCTGCTCTCCATTCCTTCCCATCCCCATCACAGGAGGAAAGACAGACAAATAAAAACCTCCTCCTCTGTCTCAAACATCCCCTATGAAAGTCTGGTGCCTGGCAGCACCAGGTTCCCCTGTGCACTGGCTGTGCCTTCCTCCCCCTCCCTGAAGCCACAGGAAAGGTCCTGGCCCCACAGCTGGGTCTGCAAACCAGCCCCAGGCAGAGTACTGAGATCCCAATAGGACAGCTCCAGAGACCCGCCCCCCTTACCTGCGCCAGGTCCTTGCTCTGCTTCTGCATTTCAGTCTTTGCTGCCTCCAGCTGCTCCTGGGACTCTGACAAGAGTTGCCTCAACTGTCAAGGAGGAACAGAAAGGAAAAAAAAGTCCTTTTATGCACTTGGTTCTGGTACTCTTTGGCCCGAGGAAGCACTTTTATGATGCAACATCTTTCCAAAGAAGTAATGATGGCACTTGCTGATGCCTGCTTAGAGATGGCCATGGGACAGCTCCATCTCACCTGAGCCACAGAAATCACACAGGCCACTGAGTAGTGCACAGCATCTCCACACAGATCTCCCTGACTCATCACTTTGCCCACGGATCTCCTGACTTTTGGTGTCTACAGCCCAGACTGGATCTCCACCTGTTCTCTCCTGCTTGGCAAAGCTGCAGATCCCTGGGGCACTTCCCAGATCCCCAGGGCACTCCTCAAATCCCCAAAACGTGCATAGGTTAGAAGAAAAATGTAGTTAAGAAGGTTAACAGCCACCACACTTACGACTTCAACTTCTTTAGTGTAGTTTTGGCGTTCGGAGCTGGCTGTCGCCAAGTGATTTTCCAGTTGTGTTTCCAGAAGAGAGGTATATTCCTTTAGCTGGAATAAAAGAGAGGAAAGTAAGAGAGGGTTGATTGAGGTTGAACACATCCCAAACATCCCATGGTCAAAGTCTGCCTTCCCCATGGCAATGGAGCCAGACTCCACCCGAGCACAGCATGCATCTACCAGGCACCTGTGCAGAGACATTCTCCTATATCCCAAAAACCTTACCCGATCTGTGTTCTGCAGATCTGCTTTCAACTTCTCCACCATGCCTTCAAGGGATTTCAGCTGGAGGTGTGACTAAAAGCAGAAAGGATGAGAGAAGGTCCATGAACAGCATCTCATATGGACCATGAGCACCTTTGGTTCAATCAAAAACTGGCTGGTGTTTTGCTCTCATCTCTCCCACTTCATCCTGTACCCAAGTACAAAAGAGACCTGATGCCAAAGTGGAGCTCTGCAGCCTGCAGAGAAGGAGCTCTTCTTCCCAGGGAAGATGAGTCTACCATGGCCAGACCATAAATCGTGAAGCAAAGTAACAGCTTTTGCCTGCAGGACTTCAGCTGGCTGCAGTCAGGTTTTTTCAACACCAAAGAAACTGGCACCAGACTCTGTACAAGTTTCCTACTGAAAGTGCTTTTTGGTTTGGAAGCAGCAAGGTAGACTTTCCAATGAGGTGTCATGGACTTCACAATTAAGAGAAGCCAATCTTCCAGAAAAACCGTGGGGTTTGCATTTAAACCTGGGTTGATTTTTGAAGAGGACTCCACAGATGCTGAAAGTCTTGGAAAGGAGGAATTCACCTCTTCTCCACTGAGAGGCAGGACTGCTCTGGGATCCTCTCTAGCCACCAGACATTCATCCCATCACACACACCACCAACAGCCCTCAGCAGCACTGGCGCTCCAGGAGCCAGTGACAGCCTGAGAAATCAAAGATCTCTTGTCCAACAGCTCCTCCCCCTCCCTGCAGTCACAGTTAACTTCAAAACCTCATGTGATGGATGGGGAGCAGCCAGACCATGGAAAATGGCTTCATTTCAGGTTTGCATTCAAGAGGGAGGAGATAACTTCAGTCTGCTTTGCAGAAAAGGCATGGCCAGCCAAGTTCTCCCAGACTCCAGCTAAGTCACAAGAGCTCATGGAACATGCTCCCCACCAACCCTCTGGGCAACAGCAGCTCTCTGGCAGCTGCTGGCTGGCTGGCTTTTTAACTAGGAAGAGCAGTACATGGAGCTAGACAGACAGCTGGACCCAAAACTATGTGCAGTACATGACTTGGACCTCAGCTCCTTTCTCAAGGCTCAACAAGTGCCAAGGTCAATCCATGTTTTGAGAGCAAGCCAAGTTCTCCTGAAAATGAGAGTCAAAGAGCCCTGCACATGCTCTCCTCCCATCTAGCCAGTGCCCACCAGGAGGACCCAGGCTGTTTTTCAAGCATCAGAGCTTGGATTACTGAAGAGATGATGCGGTTTCACAACTATCATGCCTGAACTGAGGAGCTGAAGCCATTCCTCCAGCTCCACTGACAGTGTCTAGGCACACACCAGGCAGAGACGTGGGATCTGGGAGGAAGACAGGTGCAGATCCTCTGTGAGGTGGGATTTTTGGCAGCTGTTTTGGTGACAGGAGGGGTAGATTTGGGGAGAAGAGAAAGGCTCTGTGTCACAAGGTTCAAAGGTGGCAGGAACACTTAGGGTCACCAACTGACAACAGCCAACAGCCCCTCTTCTCCTGGAATTCCAGCTCCAGGAGCAACAAACCCACGTATGCTGTAAACACGCACCTTTTGGAGCTCCTCTTCAGAGGCAGTGAGCTTAGCCTTCCACACCTGCTCCTCCTCTTCCACACTCTTCTGCAGGTTTCGCAGCATCCCTTCCTGTTGGCAAAGCCTCAGCTGAACCCAAACCTCCTGCAGCCCCCACCAACCTGAGCAGTGTCAGGGCTGGAAGCCCTGGCATACCCAAAGCCTCTCCAAGGAGAACATGTGTCAGAATTAGATGCTTCAAGTGGGGCTGGAGGCTCCTAATTCCTATTCTGGCTCAACCACCCTGCTCATGAGAGCTCTTGCTGTGCCACATCCCATCACCATCAGGAAGGTTCCCAGCACAATTAGGCTGAAGAAGAGCTCTAGAAATTCACATTTCTCCTATTCCTCTGTCTCCGTGACAATTAGTCTTCCATGTGGCAGCCCCCACCAACATACCAAGGGATGCCCAAACTGAGCTCACGGGCAGCCTGGGCTGCTGGGAGACCTCTCAAGAGGTATTTCCAGTGGAAGGCCAACATAGCCCAAAGATCAGCAACTTACTGTCTCTGCGAGGATAGTTCTATACTGCTCACATTCTGCTTGTAAAGTGCTTTGTGTTTCCACTGCCTCTTTCAATTTAAGAGCTGAATCCTAAAAAGAGAGGGAGGGGAGGGAGAGAGAGGTGAGGAAAAGGAACACGTGACCCTACAGCACTTCCTTGCCCCTCCACTTTCCAGTCCCTTCACTTACCAGGGGCTCTGTTGTAATCATCTGCTGCTTTAGCACACCCATGGTCTTCTCCTTAAACTCTTGTAGCCATGTATCATAATCCTGAGTTTGAAAAAAAAGAGAATGAGGAAGGAAGAGGATGCTTAGACATCTCTCCTTCCCATGTGATGGACGCTCGGTGAGAGTGAAAAAGTCTGTGCCCACCTGCTGTGAGGACACAGTGACTCCGGGGAGGGCAGAGAGCAGGGTCTGCTTAGTTCGGGTCTGGAGTGCATCCAGCTGTTGGGCCAGCTCTTCCTGTAAGAGGGAAAAACTGTCATGGGATGGAGGTCTTGGGCACCTGCCAGCCAGGCTGCCAACACTGGTCCTGCTTTCCTGTGTCTACAGGGGTGAGCCAGCATGGGGAAAGCAGTCAACACAGAAAAGTGCTGATGCCAGGAACCATGAAAACATCATGTCCAGTTCACCCATCTACCCAGTTCCTCAACCAGGGATACACAGCCCCCAAGACAAACTTTGGAAAAGCTGGCAGGAGGGTTGGGCCAGCACTGCTCCTAAGAGGAGGCAGACAACCCAGGGCAAGCATCTCTGGTGGCTTCCATTCCAAGGCTCACCTTTGCTTTTGTAGCAGCAAGTAGTTTTTCCTCGCACACCTTCTCCACCGTGGTCAATGCTTCCATTGCTTTCCAGTTCTTTTCACGAAGGTCCTGTGGAGACCACACACAGAGGGCAATAAGCCACGCCTCATGCTGAAGGCCACAAACTTGCTTGTTGGCACTAAGGAGGATTTCAAAGCCTCCACATAGGAAATCGGGCAGTAGCCCAATCGCTTTGTTCAAGGGTCTTCCATCCCACTGCCCAGGTGCATCCTTTTCTCTCCACCTTCGCAGTGGCTTGATGCACCACATCGCTCAGTGGCCTTGAGGGAGCAGGGCAGAGCTGGAAGGGGGCAGGAGCTCCACAAGCACCCACTGCCTGGAGAAGACACAGGCCAAGTGGAAGGATGTAAGGTGGCCTCCATATAACTGATACTCCTTGCAGTAGAGTGAGAAGGAGCACAGGAGCAGTGAGGTGTGAAGGAGCCTGCTCAGAGATTGCCTTGGGCCTGCCACACAGGATCTCTCTGGCACACCAGGTTCTAAACCTCCCAAGAGAACAGGGGACAGACACATCAGCCCAGGAGCCTGCTACAGCCCATCAGCTCCAGCTGCACAGCCTGATGGAAGTTTTCCTGCTCTCCAGCAGACAAGGTAATGCCTCCAGTGCTCTGTGGGGCTAGAAGAGCCTCTGGCAGCACCACAGAGCCATCAGCAGATGACTACGATAGCTTGTTGTTCACTCACGTACGTTGTTTTTCATCTTCTGTTGCTCCACTGCCTCTCGCAGCTCTGTGGCTTCCCTTTCCAAGGATGAGAGTTGGTTAGTGCTCTCCTGGAGTCTGAAATGGCAGGACGCAGAAGTGAGTCTCAGCATCCATCTCCCTCCTGGGTAGCAAACTCCTGAGATAGCCCTTCCTATCCCGGTCTGCTCTGGGATCTACACAGAGCAGGGTGGAGACGAAGCATGACTGAAAACCACAGCCAATGCAATACTGGAGTAGGATCTAGTCTTCTACCATCTTATGAGAAATAACAAGCAAGCAATTAGCTGTCTGGCTGTACACACACTAAAAGAAGAAGAAGAAAACTGATCCAAAGGTCACAACTGAGACAGCTCCTATCCACAGTTCAGTAGGCTGAGATAACCCACAGCTCTGCATTTTGGAAGTATCATCCTACTATCTCAAGTAACCGTAAATCAGGCCTGCCAACCAGACACCAGAGAGCCTGCAGCTTTCCTCCACTCCCCCAGATCCGCCATCTACCCTGAAGGGACCCTTATCTTGAGCAAACCAAGGAAGGTTCAGGTCCTTGACAAGAACTACACAAGACTCTTGGGGTTCCAGGACAACTGAACCACTGCCTTCCTTTACAGGAATGCTGGATGCTTGCTAGCAACAGGGGCAGCTGAGTAATCTCCCCTTCCCTGTGCAGAGCCTGAGCCTTCTTGGAGGTGCCCAGCACATGGACAAGGAGCAACAGGCATGAGTTGTGAAACTTCATTTAAACACCAAGAAACCTCTCTGCACCAGAAAATGGGGGAAGAGGTTATCAAACACTGGAACAGGGACCCAGAGAAGTGGTAAATCTCCATCCTTGGAGATACCTGGAAACTTTTTCAAAAAGCTTCCTCTGGTTAGCCTAGCCTTGAGCAGGGTCTTGGATCAGAGATATCCCATACCCAACACCAACACCACCAGAACCTCCTATTCTGTAGGACTGGCCAGAATCCATGTGCCCGCCAGCAATTCAGTCCCACTTCAGAATGGACTGGCTGTTATTTGGGGCCAGCTTTGCAACCAATAAATATTTTAAACAGCACTATTGGCCAGGATTGACCTTGATTTCCCAGCTTGGCAGTCCCCAAGCCTGACTGGAAGGCAGGAAGCCCTCACCCACAAGCTCCATGCTTGAGGAAGCCTGGGACACATGGATAGCAACCTGGAGGTACCATAGCAGTCTCCATGTGCAGCTAGACCCACCTTGATCGCAGCTGCTTCATTTCTGCTTCATTGGCTGCCTGGAAGAGAGAAAGGACTTTCATTACCTGCCCTAGTCACCTGATGCAGGTCAATCCTTTTTGTGGCATCCCAGAGGAAAAAAATAACAGAGGTACTGTGTGAGCACTGTAACCCACTCCCCTTTTCCCACCCCAATGAAATGAGCACACAACCTGCAAGTCTCTGTCTTTTTCTGCTCCCCTCATCTGGCCTGCCTCCAGCAGAGCTTCGATGGATTTGATCCTCTCCAGAAGCTTCGTATTCTCCGAGCTGGCATCCTGCAGTTTCCCTTTCACACTGTCCAACTCCAGCGACTTACTTTTAACCTCTGCTTCGGAGCTCAGCAGCTTGGCCTGCAGTTCTGTTGGAGGAAAGGGTGAGAAGTAAGTGCAAACAAACTTGGAGACTCCCCACCCTGCCCTGCCCTGCCCAAGCAGAATCTTAGCCAAAGAAGCTTTGGCTGTGGATGCTTTCAGGAGGCACAGAAAGGGGAGGCAGGGATGCAGGACAGCACAGGAGAGAGGCATTGGAGTAACATCCTAGGACAGAACCGTGGACCACCCCGTATCATGCTCACACCAACACCAGGCAGCCTAACTCATCCTTGGGTCTACTTGTAGACTACTTGGACCAGCTACACCAAGCATCTAGCTCTGAAAGTTCCCAGTCTGCCCCACAGATCTCCCCATGTTGATCCCAGTTCCTCACCAGCAATGCCCTGCTGCTGTCCTTTGGCCTTTTCTGCATCTGCTAACAAGCTTTTGTAGCTGGTCTGGGTTTTGCGGAGCTCATTGCTGACTTCATCCAGCCTCTTCTGCAGCATCATCTCCACCTCCTGTTGGGAAGCCTGCAAGTCAGGAAGACAAGGTTTCCCATAGTGTAACAGACACCCTTGGCCAATTTGAAGCAAAACTGGCCCACGTGTCACATAATGTTATTTTTAAGCTGTACTTTGGGGGATTTAAGTCACCATTTCCTCACGCTCCTCTTGTGCATGAAGCACCTTGCCTCGTTCTCACATTTTATCATTTGCCAGTTCTCAAACCGGGAAGCAGACAATACCCAAATGTCTCAGTTCTGGGCCAAGACCACCCTCCCCTCTGGAGAGCAAAGCTCTGAAAAACCTCTTAAAATCCCGGTCTGAACACACTGCCCCAGCCCAGCACGGAGAGGTACTGGCACAGTGCTTAGCAGGACAGAGACACCCAACCACGTATTTCCACACTTGGAGGAATTTTCTGTGTGGTTTGTGCCAGGGAATACATTTTTTTTCCATCTTAGAAAGCAGCAAGGAAGAGGCCTGAATAAGGCAGGCATTTTGAGGGGGAAGGCAGGGGAGAAAGAAGAATTGCAGCTCTGCAGGTACAAATTGCACCCTTGCAGATGGAGAAACAGTACTTTGCATCCAGGAGACAAAGAAAGGTAAACCAGCAGGCCAGTCTCTGTCCAAGTGATGCTTCCAGCACACCAAGAAATCAGGACTTCTCTGTTTTTTTGAGGATTTGACTCCATATCCTCAGCTCAGAGCTCCAAGCGTTACTGTGTTAGATATTCCCTAGGACTTTAAACACACGCTTGCCTTCAAAGTCTTCCAGTTAGTATGATTTATTTAATTAGGATTAAGGTGTGCAGCAAACTGACAGCCCTGGAGAAGTTCTCCTAAAAGCATGTCTAGGAGCTAGTGTTTTGAGCCAGGAAGGTGGCTTCTGCCTTCACACCAGCTGCGTGCCCACATCACCCCTCTTGCTCCTTGCCTGCAAAAGCAGCACAGGCCAAATGCAGCCAACCAAATAGAGATGTGCACCCTTGGGCACACAAAAAAATAAGAGCAAGGATATCAAAGGCCCCTTGTTCTAGAAACACCTCTATAAAACCATTTGGCATGTGCAGACAAAGGTCTCCTTTCATCACAATTCCTTCCTAAAGAAGCCAGAGCAATTCAGAAACCACAGCACATGCCCGAGGGACGTATCACATCCCTCACTCTGTCTGCTACCCTGGGATGAAATGTTCTCAGCACCCAGTTTAGCAGCATCCCAGCAAGAGCACTGTCAGCCTCACCAGAAGATGCTCTTCCCCGTGTGAGTACAGCCTGCCTGCCAGCAACACAACACTGTGTGTTCAAAGGCTCTGCTTGGGAGGTGCCCTTTCAACATCCCTAAAAATCCCAAACCCAGTCACAACCTGGTGATAAAAAAAAAAAAAAAAAAGCCACAAGCTCTATCTCCCACACCAGGGAGGGAGAACAACAGATTTAAGAACATCTGAGTTTGAGAGAGAGCACCCATAGAAGAAGGGCTTCAAGATCGTGCTCCCGGGGCTCTGCTGGTGATGCTGCGCAAGGCACACATTGAATGTGACAAACTAATCACGGGGAAAGCAATTAGAAAGCCTGTAAGGGAGCTTCCTTCCCAAACATGGGCATTCATCTCCCTCCCAGCTCTTCCCACGGCCAAGTCCACAGATCCCATGCAATTTAGCCACCTATCCCATGTCTGTGAGGGAAGTGGGTTTGCTGGAACCTGCCTGACCTGCAGCTGCTCAATCTGCTTCTCCAAAGCCGCCGCTTTGATCTCCCAGTTCTTCCTCTGCTGCTCCTCTTGCTGCAGCACCTCCGACTTCTCAGACAGCTCTCTCATCAGCTTGCTGCACTCCTGCCGTAACTTGGCCAGCTCAGCGTTTTGCCTGTATCAACGGAAGCAGGGTTATTTTAGCCCACAGGCCAGTCAAGCCTCTCTGATGCTGCTTAGAGGGGAACACATCCTCCTGTGGGCCTGATAGAGGACTTGAAACACCTCAATGGCTTTGCGTGCCTATTTCTAGGACACGCCTGGTCCTTCAGGGAGGGGTTTGAAGGAGCTGTCAAATCACTTTAGAAAAGCTGCATTTCAGTTCACAAGAGACATTCCTTTCTTATGAAGTAGAGGATGCAAGGATCTCTCTTCCCAGACACAAGAGGAAGCACTACAAGCAGCTGGAGTCTGCTCTGTAATTATTTGACCTCTGTTAATCACCAGCCATTTCAGACTTCCTGTAAAAAGGAGTGTGAAATTCTTCTACCTAGCTTCTATTTGTTCTGCACACACTGGGCTGGTCTCTGCTCTTCACAGCATCACTCCCAATGCAGTAGTATTGGAGTACAAGCTTCCCTATGGGTTAAGAGTGCCACAGTGCCTTCTGGTCCCCTCTCCCCCCTTCACTGTCTGTTGGCTCTAGCATCAACACAGCCCTTCCATTTAGGAAGAGCATCCTTGTTTCCCCTAGCAAGCCACCAAAAGCCACTTGGCAAGCTCTTCCTCCCTCATTCCCTCCTCTACTTCCAGTTACTTGGGATGTCTGTAGATGCATCTTCGAAAAAGGAGGTGGCCATGCCCAATGGCCAGCCAACCCCAGGACTTGCCAGAGGGCAGACCCAGATTCTGCCCCTCACCCCAGCCTTACTTGCTTTCCATCTGGCTGGTGGCCTGGTTGAGGGCGTCCCTCAGGATGGAGTTCTCCTGCTGCAGGCGAGCCAGCTGTGTGTTGGGGCCATTCTCCAGCTGTTCCTGCAGGGTCCGGATCTAGAGGAGCCCAATAGGGGTTAATGCTGCCACCGGCCCCATCACTCTCCTTGTTGAAGCCCACGAGATGAGCAAGAGGGACTGGCAAAGCAGGAGGGTGTCTACTGATGCTGACAGTCCCCAGGGACATGACATCCCATGAGGATGCTCCTACGTGCCTCTTCTCCCTCGAGCACCATGGTCCAGGATCATCACAGGGTCTTGACCCTCCCAGAGGCTCTTGTCCCCTCACACAGCTCAGTCTTCTTCAAAAGACCAGAAATCTGCCACCAGAAGCCACCTGGCTGCTAAAGGAGGAAGCTGCAGAGCACAGCATGGGGCTCACCTTGCCCTGGAGCTGCTGCGTTTCGCTGACATGGTCCTGGTAGCTGGCCTGCATGCGTGCCTGCACCGCCATGATCTCCCGCTCGTGGGCCAGCAGCTGGTTCTTCAGCTTGCCCTCCGCAGCTGCCACCTTGGCCCGCTCAGCCGCCAGGTCCTTTCAGAAAAGAAGTCACCCAGTTAGTTCTCAGAGGATGGGTTCTCCCATTTTAAGGGGAGGTGAAACCGGTGCCCTCCTAGCTCAGAAGACTAAAAAGTTTAGCACTTTCATTGCTGCCGCCATGGCCAGGTATGTTTAGCACTTCCATTTCCTCCTGCATTTTGATTTGGGCTCCATGGCCACTGGATGCCACTGTTGTTCCATATTGGGTCAGCTCGGAGAAAGGAGTAAGATAGCTTGGAATTTTATCCCCCACCTCCCTCCCTCCCCCAAGATCAATAACATCATACAACGTTTCGAGCAAAGCAAGAAAATTAAGCAGATGGACTTGACAGCTGCAAGTTCAGCATGGTGGGGGTCTGTTCTGCCTTCAACACCCAAAAAGAGGGGAAGACAGGGGGCTGAGTCAGGGAAGGGCACTACAAATAGGGTCCAGCTCCTTACAAAGGCACCTTCTCAGCTCAGAGGATCTGGGCAGGGATGAGAAAGGATTTGCTTTTCTCCCTGACGCAGAAGGAAGCTGCCATCTCTTAGGGGAAGGACCTTCCTCTGCTTCCCCTATGGCTGTCAAAGGGCACTACCCTGAGGTTCTTTGGGCTGGCACCTCCCCATGCTGGATCAGGCTCAGGAGAGGAGATTGGGTGAGGAACTCCTCCCCTTTTTGGGATGAAAACAGCAAACAGATGAAGGGCCCAACAGAGGCAACACCAGGGATGCCAGGAGAGCCACACAGTGCTTACCTTGCTCAGCTCCCGCAGCTTGTTTCTGGCAGCAGCTGCACCCTCCTGCTCAGCAGAGAGCTGCTTCTCCTTCTCTTCTAGCTGGCGTTTCAGGACAGCAACCGGGTCACCCTTCTGAGTGGCCTGCCAGCATGGAGTGGCACATCAGTGGAGACTACCACCTTCAGATCCATCCCCACCTCCCCACATGCACAAGACTCAGCCCTCTGCTCCAGGGGAAAATTCAGCTCCAGACTCCAAGATTGACCCTTAGGGACAGCCTTTCCCAAAACTGGGGTGCCTTCCCTCCCCTCCCACCTCCTGGGGCTTGGCTGAGGCCTGGCAAGAGATGGCCACAATGGTGCTGGCGGCCCTACCTTGTGCCAGGTGTCCATGCCCACTTTCTCTGTCAGGATCTCAATGAGCTGCTGGGCCTCCCCATCACTGAACACCATGCTGCTGATAGTGGACACGAGTGTCTTGTAGGGCAGGTAGAGGGGCCCATCTGAATCCGCAGGGGCTAGGGAGGAGAGAGGAGGGGTTGGGACTGCTGAGGACAGAGGCAGAGATACAGAATCATTTCAGTTGGCTTCAACTCCACAACTGCCATCTCAAACCATCATCCACCCAGATTTCCAGAGTCACGTTTGATGCCTCTCTGAGTGAAAGCTGTATGAAAAGTGCTGGAGATGATACTCACCACACACAAGCTTCTTGAGCGAGCTGCTACCACTGCCTGGCTCTACAATGGTCCCAGCATGCTGCTGTCACCCACCACCAAACAGTGTTTCTCAGCAGGACCTGGACATGCTTTGTCAATGTCAGGGAGCACAGATGTGTTGGGCATCAGAAGCTGGACTGCACCACAATACAACCTGCTGAAGGATGTCACCCCATGCAGAGGTGCCAGTGACGCAGAATGCAGCGAGGTTATCTCCCACCTCTCACCAGACAAGTTTGTTCCAGCTCTTTGCTAAGGAGACAACATGACTCCACCCCTACCCCCCTGCTAACCTGGGAAAGCCAAGGAGCATCAGGGACCATGATATTGTTGTAGGACATGCACATCATCACAATGGATAAAGGGTGGTGGGCAGTGGTTTAGGAGTTACCACTCTGTATTTATGGCCCAGTGGGCTTATTTTCCTAGAAAATCACAGAAGAAAAAGCAGTCTGGAGTTCAGTAGCTCCAGAGCCCCTAAAGTTATTAACACTAGGGTCTCTTGAATACAAAGCTTGGATGCCCCAAGCAGTAAGTTTCTGAGAAGGAGGTGCTACAGGTGTTGGAGTAGAGATTCTCCTGCAGCCCCCAGAGAGGAGCCCATGATGGAGCAGGTTCATCCTGAAGGACTATAGCCCCTGGAAAGTCCCATACTGGAGCAGAAGAAAGGTGTGAGGAGGAAGGAGCTACAGAAAGGGGTTATTACTAAATGACCACAGTTCCCATCCCCCTGCACCACTCAAGGAGGGGAGTTAGAGGAGTCAGAAGGGAAGGACTGAAGTTGAGCCTGGGAGTAAAAGCAGGGGAGGAAGGTATTGTTTTCATTTTGTCTCTGTTTCTCATCTATTTTAATTGGAAATAAATTCGTTTTCTCCAAGTCAAGTCTGTTTTGCCAGTGACAGTAACTGCTAAGTGATCTCACTGTCTTTATCTTGACCCATGAGCCTTCCCTTCTTATTTTAACCTCCATCCCATTGAGGAGTGAGAGTGCAGCTGGGTGGGCTCCTGGCAGCCAGTCACAGTCAGCCCACCAGAGCAGCAGAGTCCAGGAATGCCTTGCAGGCCCAGCACACACTGCTTGCTCTGGCTTCTGGTAGATCCATTTGAGACATCAGCACTAACCCTGGCAGCAGCAGAATCTGTTTCATCAGCCACTTCCCAGCAGGGCAACCAGGGCCCAACACTTGGCTCACACTGGTAACTGCACAGATGTAGGACAGTACATGACATTCCCTGGCTCAGCCCCACTGGGTGGAGGGACCCACAAAGCAAAACTCTGCCCATCTCCTGGTAGTGTCACACAACAGAGCCTTGCAAAGGCAGGCACAAGGCAAATCCCACCTTGCAGCTGGCACATAGAGCCTGGGCGGCCTGCCAAGCTGTGGCACAAGGAAGCCTATGCTGACACCAAGCCCATGTGCAGAGTCGGAAACCTTGTGTCTCGCTGAGGAAGCAAGGAAACAAGATACAGCCATGTGGCAAAGCTGCCATGGGAAACCACAGCAGGACAAGGGGTCTGAAGAGCCACTTCTTCCACTCAAGGGAACTTGGGAGACATGGATGAAACAAGAGACAAATACTCCAAGCTGCTCTCATCAGGTTTGCCATCTGTTTCAGTGCCAAGAACGTGTCTTTGAAACTTTGAACACCAATTTTTATCTGCCACAGGATAATTTGTTGCTTTTGCTTTTAAGGGGGACAGACCACAGCTGCCTAAAGGCTGCTCACAACACCTTGGTCAAACTGCAGTCAGGGCACACATACTGCTGAGAGCTTTCCTTTGATAAATCCCATAGGAGCAGACAAGACATCACCCTTGGCTTTTAGGACATGCAGGATGAACACTTCATGCCCAAGGGAATCTAAGTCTGAAGTAGCCAAAAAAACTCCCAACTTAACAAATGCTACAAGTTCACTTCCCATCCACATTCCCTTAGCTGTTACAGCTTGGATTTAGGGCCACATTTTTCAGTGTTAGAGAAGTGCATCCTTGCATGCATACAAGAAACCAGTCACCTCCAGTTTCCCCAGTGCCATCCCTGCAATACGCTCCAGAAGCAGTTTCTCAAATCCTTTCAAACTGCATCACTATGTGGAGATGGCCTCTAGTAAAACCCTTTCCTCAGAGAAGACAATAAAAGGGTTTTAGCCCAATCTTGGAAACCAGCTGCTGCAAATGTCCTGCAGAGTAGCAGGCCCTCTTCCAAAATGTGGGTGTGGAAACTGCCAGGTTACACAGCAACCTAGGTTTGGATGTGCTGTAGAAGGCTAGCAAGAAGGAATGTCATTTTATTTGGGAGATTTGTTGGGTTTTAGTAATTAAAGAAATGAAACCTATGCACACCACATCACATCTTTGAGAACACCCGAGAGACTTCTCTCATGTATCCACATGGGAACACCTCTACAGGTGCGAAAGCACACATTTTTAATGCCAAAAATAAATCCCAAACTGTTCACATTGGTACTATGGGAGGCAAGAATCCAGCTACAGAGCAGACTTTCCCTTCCCTGTTTATACGCTGGAGAGTTCAGCACCACCTCCTTTAATCTTTTCATCTCTGAGTCAATCGAGTGAGGCATGATTGATGCTGGGCAAGTTTTCCTTTCCCTGTGACATATCCAAAGCCATTTCCCTCTAATTACCCTGATCAATCCCTGCAATATAAAATTCCATCAATCCTCTCTCCTTGAAGAATCCTTCTTCACCTCCACTGAAGAATGAGAAATCTCTAGCAGTGACCCACGTCCACATAGAATCGTGGTACAGTTCCTCTCTGCTTTTAATAAGCATGGGTGTATGGGGAAAATACCTGACTCGGCTTTCCACCCAGATGCTCAGCACCTGGGCAGCTATCCCTCTCCCAGGATGGGCACATGCACCTTCCATTCATTCCCATGTGCAGATCTGCTAGATCCACAATGCAACAGCAAATCTGAAAAGAACCTGTAACTCTCCAACACTGTGTGTGCTGGACCAAGGAGCTAAGCACCAAGTTGAGGTATTTCATCAGGAGGCAACATATTGCAGAGTGAAGCGAAGTCAATAAACTCAACTTCAACTCTACTTCCCTCCAGAGAGAATTACAGTCCAATATAGGCTTTTTCAGCCCACCTATCCCAAGGTGCACATGGTCCATCTCAGCAGAGGCAGCCTTTCTACAGCTGTCTTGTTTCCAATGCTGAATAATCACAGATTCATAAGATGATTTGGGGAAGGGACCTTAAAGATCATCTAGTTCCAAGCCTCAGGCCACGGGGTCAAGTACGAAGATATTTCAGAATGGAACAGACCTGTTTTAACAGCACAAAGATGCCCTCCTGGCTTACTCGATGGGAATATATGCAGAGGAATTTGGCCTTACCTGGCTCACTCTTCTTCTTGGATGCAGCCTTCTTCTTGACAGGTCCATCATGCTTCTGCTCCTCATGGGTCAGAAGAGCATCTGTTTTCTTGATGGCGATAGGGTTGACTGGAGCACTTTGCTGTGCACCAACTGGCGGCACAGCCACAACAGGCACCTCCTTAGGGGTCACCTCCAGGACAGAACTTTTGGGGACACTGACAGGAGGTGAAACCAACACCGGGCTAGGAGCAGGCTCTACCTTTGCCACCTTCTTCTCCTTCTTCCTCTTCTCCTTAGGTGATGGAACAGGTTTCTCCTTTTCCAGGGGGACCACTGACACCGCTGCAATCGGAGACTCAACTGTTAGAGGCTCAAGTACCACAGCAGGCTCAAGAACCACATCCTTGGGAGGGTCTGTCACTTCCTGAGACATCTGCTGCTCTGGGATCTTTCCATTAGGTTTCTCTTCCTTTTTCTTTGCTTTTCCTTTTTTCTCAACGGGTTTCTCTTTTTTCTTTTTCTCCATTTTCTGCTGCTGGGTCTTCTCAAGCTCCTTGCGTTGCTTGGCCAAGGCTTCCTCATAAGATGTCTCCTTCATGGAGAAGGTGGACACCAGGAAGATCCCAATGGCTGATATCACCATAAAACCTCCGAAGACCACAACACCCAGCGTCTGAGGGTCATACACATCCATCCTGCCTTATTCTTCTGTGCCTGCAAGACACCAAAACAACAGCTAGGAGTTGGAGGGGAGGAAAGAAATGCAATGGCCTCTCTGAGCAGGGAGTGTTACACAGACATCTGTGCCTCCAAACAGTACCATGCACCGAAAAGACAAACACTCAAGATTCACACAACTGAGGACGACCTGCCTACACACCCCCAAGTTTGTGCTCCTCTGCTACGCTGCTCATGCGCAGCAGTCCAGGAGTACCCCAGCAACTAAATGGCACCAGCTGCAGCAATCTCCAGAAGAATCAAAGAGAGGGGAGAAAAAAACAGGGATGCCATCAGAGACAGCCATGAGCCTCATTCTATGTCCAGAAGGATGGTTTTGCATGACCCTAGGCAACACCTGCAGCAGTAAGAGAGCCCATTTTCAGACTGTTCAGTGCAGGTTGGCCAAGATCTGGACTTTCCCTGGGGCACCTGGCTCTCTCATTGAACCCAGATGCACGTCCAGGTCTCAACCTTGGAATAAAATAACCCCCTGGAAGAAGAAAGTAGGTACAGTAGAGTTTTTTTCCAACTTTGCAGCAGCCCTTCCCTTCTCCCTTTGCCACCTGCACCCTTTGGCATTGCTGAGTTCTGCCCAGCCTGGCAGCAAGGACACACAGGGCATCCCACTGGGTAGGTGCTCCCAGTGACAAGACCCACCCCAGTAACAATGCTGTGTGCATGGACACCACACACAACCTCCTCGTCACAACCCTTTTCACCCATAAAGGTCTTAAGTTCAAGCTAAAAAAAAAAGTCAAGCATGGTCATTAATTATCTCATCTCCCAAACAGATTTCTGCAGGAAGATGTGAAACTTACAATGGGAGTGCTGGATATGGTGTTTCTCTTTCCAGCTCAGCTATTAGCTGGAGAGCAAACCAGGCACATCCCCCTCTCCAGTCTCAGTTTCTCCACCTATAACACATGGAGCAGTAACAGAGACCATACTGCCTGGTCTGAGATCTAGCAAGTAGGGTGCAGCCACACATGGAGAAAGATGCTATTACCTCCACTCTTCTTAATGGCTAATTGAACCCCGTCCTAGTTTCAAAACCAATCTCTGCTGTCCCATTCATGTGTTTTATCCATCAGGTCATCAGTTCCATGTGGCTCTAAGGTGGCTTATGAACTCCAAGACACTGGTGTCAGACAGTTTATCTGTGAAGGGGAACTTCCCAGGAGCTGCCAAGGCTGCGGCTTCTTGTAATTGTGACCCAAAATACAATGAGCAAAATGCAGAAAGTCATCAGAAGTTCTCAGAAGTTCTCATCTCCATGCTTAACCATAGACATTATCAAATTTCCTCTTTAAGAGGCTGTGGGTTGAGGAGGGAGGGAGGGGCTGGAAATGGAGGAGGCAAAAGAATAAAACTAAGGAGATCAGCATCTTTTCAAACCTCAGTACTTGCAGGGAGACACCTCAGAGGCTTTTCCTTTCTAAGAGCTGGAGCAGTGAACTTGCAGCCAGCTCTGCAGTTCAAAGCTGTTCATGCAGCGAGGTGGGGACAATGCAATGAAAAACTCGCCTCCAGCACCCGCTCAGAGGGTGCAGAAGTGCAGAGCTGGGAGGAACTGCAAAGCACCCACCTCCTGCTGGAGAAGGACGCCTGGGAAGGATGTTCCAAGGAGCAGCCCAGCTCTCCCTGCCCATCTCTCCAAACACCTCAGGGCAAAACTGGAGAGAGAAGCTGGCAGGCAGGAAGGCCGTCAGCACCAACTGGAACCAGCTTCCCCTGACAGGGCTAATTTTCTACCCCACAGCACCACACAAGATTCCAGCTGCTACTACAGGCATTGCTATTACACATCTACCCTGGACATTTCATATTTAAATGGCCACAGCCCACTCTATCTGAGCACATCTGGTGCTAAGCCACTGCCTTACAACTCGTAGCATCACTTTGGGATGGTCCCAACTAGGACAGACAGATTATTCCTAACCACAGGATAAAAAGCACTGGATTTCCTCTCCCTGGCAGTAAATAAAAAGTAGGGCTGGAGAACACATACCCATGACCTTGTGCTGGGTTTAGGACTACACCAAAGCATCCAGAAGCTGTCTTAGGGGCAGAACAAGGCAACCTGCATTCCTCACCCAGCAACCCAAACACATTGGTAAAAATAAATCTTCCTGACCTCACACTACTACAGCTTCACATGTAGATAAAAATCTGCTGCTTCAGCTTAGGGCAAGGGCATCTCCAAGTGCTGCCAAATGCACTCCAACCCCACCAGCTGGTACTGCCACTCTCAAAAGGGCAGGAATAGAGAGAAAAATCCAAACCTCCGCTACGGAGGATGGATAAAAGGATAGAGAGGGGCGGTGAGGTCAGTAAGATGGCAGTGCTGGACGTGGCACCAGAGCTCTCTGCCTGCTCCACATCTCACACTGCAGGGCTGTCCCCTAGAAGCCCTTACAGTGTTTGAGCCCCACACTCCCTCTTCCTCACTGGCAGCCTCACCCAGCCCCACCACCTGCAGTAAAAGCTGCCTGTACCTTGCCTCCTCTCTGGCTTTACAGCCAGGGTGAGATAAGGATGCAGATTAGCGCTGAAGTCCTTCCTAACTAAACAAAACCACCTCAACAATCCCCTCCAAACCAAAACCAATACAGGAAAAAGGCAACCGAGAGCACTAGGTAGAGGAGCTGTGCACCTGCAGGGGAGCTATGACAGCTGCCAGAAAGTGCTCCTGAAAGCAGCTGAGATGCTTGCAGGGACCATCCAAGCTCCCACCTCTGGACCAGAGAAACCTCATGCTGTTCCCAAGGACAGGTGTGCCAGAAGGAAATCCACAGTGAAGAGTGAAAGATGCCAACCAGGCAGCAATCACTCTCAGCAGCACTACCACAGCAGTGCTGGGCTGGTTCTGGCAGACCCAGTGCTGACTCCAAGGAGCAAGCTCTACCTGTAGAGTTCCTCCTGCAGTCGAGACTAGGCATGACCAGCCCAACAGCTTGTTCAGGGAAGAGCCTATCTCTCCAACAGTGTGAAGAGAAGAGCAGGCTGTACGCAACCACACGCACTTAAATCAAACCAGGCATTTGAGGGATAAGGAAAAGTCTTCCTTTGGGAACTAACTGAAGCATAAATGCAAGAAGCATTTATGCCACAGCATTAGCATCAGGAGTAAAGCTCTGCTTTGGCATTTCCTTACCTGGCCACCTTTGCCCTTTGAAGTGCTGAAAGTTTGCCCCTGGATTTGCACAGCAAGACAGCGGAGGCAGGAGTGCGTGTGCCTTGCCCTTTGGCAGAAAAGCCCTCCGCGCTTCCCACCTGCACAAAGCCTTAGCCAGGACATGGCAAAATAGGGCACCACAGGTACCACTGCTTGTCTGCTCGCAGACGCCTAGAGGGTAGTCTCGTATTTTCAGCTTGACAGCCATGCTTTGAAGAGGATCGAAGACTTCAGCATCCTCCCTTCCGTAACTTCTGGTTCTCCATGGGACTTTGCACCTGCTATGGCATTTTTCAATCTGATGCCCAGACTGCTTTGGGAGAGGGTTGTGCGCCTGAGGGGTCACAGACACCACCAGTTATCAGAGTCCATGCTCAAAAAAATCAAGTTCACGTGCAATATTGAGCACATTTACCTGCATGAAGTTCTTGAGCAGAATCATCCTCTACTCCTTCCCCAGTCAAAACAGCTGAAATCATCAAATATTTCCATGTGTAAACTCCTTCCCCAAAATTTGTTGTCCAGATAAAGCTTTTCACCACCACATGAACAGGAATAAGATGGACAACTGGTATCTCCCTTGGCCTTCTCATGTAAAAGAGCCAGCTGAAATGCTGTGCTCCGATTCTTCCATTCCTGTAGCTTTTTCTTGTTATCCATCAAATTTCCCAACATCCCAGATAACAGCCCAAGAGACCTCCCTCGCCTCCCTGCACGCGCCATCACCTTTGTTTGACCTGAGCAAAAGTCCAACTCGCCTTAAGGAAGCAAAACCAGTAAACTGAAACACTTGGCCTTGCTGGTTTTTGAGCACCAAACAATTTCCAGGATGAACCAACCCACAGGTACATGACATGACAGCACCAGGACCATGTTTAGAGAGTCCTGTGGTCACATCTGCCACTGAGATCTAAGAGTTAAAAACCAGGCCAGAATCTTGCCACCTGTTCAGCCTTTCCTCCCCTCTGAGACCACACATGAAACCCACGGGAATTCAGTATCTTTGCAACACAGCCCTTCACCAGCCCTGGCTTAAATCAGCCAGGCCAAGTGTCAGGTGGGCAGCAGCAAAGGAAGAGACAGGTTGTGCAGTAACTATTGAAACCTTATTTGTTTTCGCTGCCAAAGGAAAATCTGTGTCATCTCCTCCTGGTCTTGATATGTGTGACACATGGGAAAAGACACTCTTTGCAAGCAGGACTCTGTTCCCCCAGCAATCCAACATTTGCACTTCACCATTGTGTCAAGGTGACATCTCAGGTTAGAGCAGCGCAGAAGAGGTAATGGGGGGGGACAGGGAAAGAGAGAACTGGAGTCATGCAGATGAGCTCTGCATAGCCCACAGCAACACCTGCCTGTTAAGCACCTGCAGCTCCCTTTCCTCTGCACCTCCCAGCAGGCTGAAAAAAAAGAGGGAAAGGACAAGGAAGAGGGAACTGGGAGGCCTGATCCTTTGAATAGTAGGGCAGCCCAGCAGCAGGAGAAACAGCAGCACTGCCAGCAGATAAAAAACAATCACCAGATACTTCTCCTGGAATTTCTCTCTCTGCCTTACTGCAATAGAGAGAGACAAAAACTGAAAACAGATGAGGAAAGCCTGCACACCGTTGAGTGGATCCTGCCCATGTCCCCAGCAGCCTCTGCTTAAATACATTTTCTGTGTGCCTGTGCACTTACAGCCTCCTGGCATCATGTGTTACTCTACACACAACTCCAGATTAGCCAATCCTCAACAGCTATAGCTCGACTTAATTGAATGTGTCTTAGTGCTCCATTAGCCCTTGCAGCAGCAGCCAGCTGCCTTGTGCTTGCCAGCAGCGCCTGGCAGTGCTGCCAGCTCCCTTCCTAAGCCTCAGAGTGAAAAAACAGGCAGAAAATACATATATATAGGAGAAGAGCATAACAGCACCATAACAGAGCTGCAGTTTGATTAACCTCTGCGGCAGCTATTACAAATTTTCTCTCCCTTCCCCGGCCCAAAGCGGCGTTTCACGGCCGGCGCTCATCAGCTGCTCCCTGGGGCTCACTTTCCAGGTATCCCAAATTCCTTCCAGCCATTTCGCGACGACGCAGGCGAAGGGCAGCGCTGACAACATTCCAGGCGCGGAAGCTCCTCCGTCNGGGGGTGGGGTGGGGTGTTTCCTGGTGCCGGGAGAGTTTTGCTGAGGGGGTTTAATCAAGGGATAAAAAAAAAAAAATAACTAAGGGACAACGGGCCGAGCGCCGTGACCTTCCGTAGCCGCAGCTAATCAGATTAATGCGTGTCACNAGCAGCGCAGAAGAGGTAATGGGGGGGGACAGGGAAAGAGAGAACTGGAGTCATGCAGATGAGCTCTGCATAGCCCACAGCAACACCTGCCTGTTAAGCACCTGCAGCTCCCTTTCCTCTGCACCTCCCAGCAGGCTGAAAAAAAAGAGGGAAAGGACAAGGAAGAGGGAACTGGGAGGCCTGATCCTTTGAATAGTAGGGCAGCCCAGCAGCAGGAGAAACAGCAGCACTGCCAGCAGATAAAAAACAATCACCAGATACTTCTCCTGGAATTTCTCTCTCTGCCTTACTGCAATAGAGAGAGACAAAAACTGAAAACAGATGAGGAAAGCCTGCACACCGTTGAGTGGATCCTGCCCATGTCCCCAGCAGCCTCTGCTTAAATACATTTTCTGTGTGCCTGTGCACTTACAGCCTCCTGGCATCATGTGTTACTCTACACACAACTCCAGATTAGCCAATCCTCAACAGCTATAGCTCGACTTAATTGAATGTGTCTTAGTGCTCCATTAGCCCTTGCAGCAGCAGCCAGCTGCCTTGTGCTTGCCAGCAGCGCCTGGCAGTGCTGCCAGCTCCCTTCCTAAGCCTCAGAGTGAAAAAACAGGCAGAAAATACATATATATAGGAGAAGAGCATAACAGCACCATAACAGAGCTGCAGTTTGATTAACCTCTGCGGCAGCTATTACAAATTTTCTCTCCCTTCCCCGGCCCAAAGCGGCGTTTCACGGCCGGCGCTCATCAGCTGCTCCCTGGGGCTCACTTTCCAGGTATCCCAAATTCCTTCCAGCCATTTCGCGACGACGCAGGCGAAGGGCAGCGCTGACAACATTCCAGGCGCGGAAGCTCCTCCGTCCCGTCCAGCCACGTGTTCAGCACAGGCTCTCCCCCCGGCCGTCGAGGAGGAGCGGGGCGTCCTGGCGGCACACCCGCGGGAAGCCGCTGATGTCCACGTTGGAAAGAACCCAGCGGGACGGGACGGGGCGGGGATCCGCTTATTGGGGTCGACGCCTCGCTCCAAAAGCTCCGGGACCCGGCACTGCCCCCGTA
>VWZG01003367.1:37783-125480 GCA_013396735.1 Grallaria varia | reverse complement strand
GGAGGAACGGCCCCCCGCCACCGCCGCCGCCGCCGCCCCTCCCCCCCCGTGCCGGGTCGCGGTCCCCGCTCGCCGCCGCGGACGTGTCGGAGTCGTGGCACTTTCCGCCGCTGTCTCGCCGGGCCTCCCGCCCCGCCCCGCGCCGCGGGGCCCACTCAGCGTGGCAGGGCGGGGCGGGAAGGGGCGGGCGGTCATCCCCGCCGCGAGGGGTCCGGCGGTNGCTGGGGGGACACCGAGCGCCCCGGGGCGGGCCGGCCCCGGCGGACCTTGGCCCCCGGCGGGGCTGGCAGCGATCGGTGTGTGCCGGCCGTGGGCGCCCGCCGGCCTTGCGCGGGTGTCAGCGCGTCATCCCCGAGGCACAGCGGGCAGAGGATGGTCGGGAAATCCGGGGAGTTCCGAGGAAGGGTTGGAGGTGCCGCTCCGTGCTGGGACCCTCCTCCTCCTCCTGCGGGGCTGGGTGTGGACACCGCGAAGCAGACTGGCCCCGAGAGACGGCTGGTGCCGGCGGGAGCCTTTCCCCAAGGTTATAAATGCCTAATGGGTAAACAGCGCTGGGACTGGTCCCTCATCCAGCTTGTGGGTCCCGGGACAGGGAGAAAACCGTGCCCCCTATAGCCAGTGCCACCCAGCGTGGTGGCTGAACTCCTGGCAAGTGCCCTCCGTGGCTGTGACCTCCCGTGGCAGGGCAGGAGAAATACAAGGTTTATTACTCACATGCCTGTTTGCATCGGAGGGAGTTAATTGTCTGGAAGTGATTTGGATGTTCCAGTGCCTTGGAAGTTAAAAAGTAAGGGTTGGAAGGGATTCCCTTCACGTTAGAGCCAACCCTTAGGCTGAACCACTGGAGAAGGGCATCCTCAGGAGATGCTGCACCCTGCCAGTCTGTGCAATAATGACATAAGAACCATCCTAAACTAAAGGTCCATCTTTCTGGGAATGGACCTCCAAAACCACCCAACCAAAGCAGGAGCCCTAACCTGACAGAGAAGAGATTTGCTGCTTGTCATCCAAAATCAGACAAAAGGTCTCATCTTGGGTGGGAATATGTCTCCTATGCCTCCACATCTTCAGCCAAGCTCAGAGCCATCTCTCTCCCTTCTCTGCATTCTCCTTGGCCACATTGTGGTGTACAACATCGCTTCTGCACTGGCTAGGCACTAACAGTAGAGTAACAAAGGAATCTGTTATAAAAGTGGCTGTGAGGGAGTGATAATTCAACATCACAGCGCAGGCTGTTGGGATCTTCCAGCCTCCTGCAACCTCTCTCCTTGCATCCTATTGTAGATGCTTGGTGCACCAACATTATTGTATTTCAGTGGCCAGATGTTCTCAGGGGGTGGTAGCTGGGGCTGCTCTCAGCAGCCTTCCTGGGATTTATATCAGATTGTCACCCCTTGCACAGAGAACAAGCCATGCTATTGAGGCCAGGCTGGGGAGGGCAGCAGGTCCTGCCCGCAGCCTGGTACGTCTCGACACAATGGCGAGGGGAGAATAAGTGACTCTTTCATGCAGGCTGATATGATGGAATAAGAGGGGGAAATATGCTAATGGAGAAACATTTCAACTAATCATGGTAATATGGCTTCTCTAGAGGGACCTGCAATAGGCACAAACACTTCTCAGCACTCATGAGAACTTGGAGGCTCTTTTGGGTTTTCTATAAGCTTTTCAACACACTGCAGCCAAAGCAGACAGGGCAGGGCTTACCACTTCGGGCAGGGACCTGGGCTGGGAAGACCCATGATGGCCAAGACGCCTCCAGGCAAAAGCACAAAGGTTTGGGATCTAGCTCTGCCCCAGTCCATCTGGGGTCATCAGCTCATTAAAGTCACCAAGGACCTTCTCCAAACTGAAGCACTTGGAAGCAGGAATGCAGGGGCTGAACAGCACTGAAGTCCTAAGCACTACAGGCTGCTGTTTCCCTGGGTACAGCCATGATGGAGCAGACATCCAAGCACCATTCCCAGCCACCTGCCTTGCCATGAGCATCTTGGAGGGTCAGGGGTGTTCTCTTATGCCTGTTGGATGTGAGAGATGTGGGGCTGGGCTCTTTCAAGCTCTCTTAGCCAAGCACCAAGTACTTCATTTTTTGCTGGGGCAGGGACTGGCACGCACTGCCCCAGCCAAGCACCCGAGGCATAGGTTGCTGGGCTCACTCTTCCTGTCTTCAGCCAAATGAATAATTGAGTGTCTACTTCAGCATGGAACAACAGAGAGGACAAAGCAAAGGAGATGTGTCTGGGGAAATGCACAGTATGAGGTGAAACCCCAGGCAGCCACACCTGGGATGTGAGCCTGGGTGTCCTCTGCCACCATGGCACAGATGTTCTCAGAGGATGGCTCCCTCTTCTCCTTCCCCAGATGTGTTTCAGATCTCTAGACAGATGTCTGAAAGCCTTGCTTGCTCTCTGCTTACCAACCCCCACATGGCTGGAAGCTGACTCACCCCACAGCACTCCACCCAGCATCCACAGCTGGTCTATTCTTGGGTCTTTCCCCCCACTTTTTAAGACATCAACTGTATACCTCCCATCATGGTGTTTCCCTCTGATTCTTGCACTATGCTGTTGATCCAGGCCACTGGGATAACATCAGTGTAATTTGCTTTTACACCATACCAAAGCCATTCTCCCTAAATACTAGTTCTCCCAACTGCTGCCCAGAGGCAGTATCCAGCCCAGATCCAGAGGTCTATGTACTCTCTTGTTAAAACAAGCAAAGTGCTGGCGATTTTCCATGATCATCTTCACCGCTTGAAAGTTTTTTTTAGTTCAATTTGAAAATTACCTGCTCCAGCTCAAGTTTTTCAGTTCCTAGTTATTTTTGCATCCACAGGTCTTTGGCTGTTGGTGAAGAAGCTGTTGTTTAGCCCTGGAACAGTTCCTAATCTTTCACTGGATGTATTAGTTATTCTAAGTTCATAATCATAGCTGGAGTATTTTTAGCTCTGCACAGCAGTCTTCAAACAAATGCTACCACAAGGTCTGCAGGGCTCTCTGAGGCTCCTTGCAGCCCAGCTCCTTCTGAAGCTCCAGGCTCAGTTGTGCAGAGATGACCATGAAATACTGTCTGGGGAGCCAACTAGGACTGCAACCAAATGCTTCATCCCATCCCCATGAGATCCACATCCAGGCTGTGGCTGACCGCACAGACAGGCACGGCTTGTGCTTTCTTATAGAAGAGCAGTCAGCTCTGCCTGGGCTTGGTGGCACATTTCAATCCTGAGCCCTGTGGAGGTGTGGAGGTGCCTGCCGCCCTCACTCCCACCATGGAATACTTATTGCTACAGGAATACACCAAAAAACTGGTAGGAACAAGTAGTCCTTTGCTCCAGATGTGGCTGCTACCTGCACTATGGACATGATGCTGTGTTGTCTACCAGCCAGGCTGATCCTCCAAGCAGCCCCACATCCACACGCAATCCCTTTGAGGACACTGGAAGCACCCCCTTCCTTTTCATAAAAGCAGAAATTGGTATGTCTGGCCTCCTCTTGGCTCCCTGGTGGTCCCTCCTGGCCTGTGTGTATTGCCAAGCACATGCTTGTCTGGGTTTAAAAGTAGTGGCCCTGCTCCAGTGATTAGAAATTAGAGGGGGATGTTGCAGCAGAGTACTGTGCAAGAGCTTCTAGATTACTCCTCTCCCTCCTCGCTCACATTTCTGTGATGCCATGGCTGAGGTTTGGATTAGAAAATGTGCCATGCCACAGCTGTATTTGCTTTGGGAGCAGGATACACCTCCTGCTCAGCCTTCCCTAAACCCCCCTTCCACCTATCTCCACATGGGATTGGAAATTACCAACTGAATATGAAACACGAACCCGGACCCGCAGGATACCGCAGGATACCCCCACTTTAGTGGGCTAGCAGCCAGAGACCAGTGGGACAGCCCAGTTCCCAGCAGGCACTAAATCCCTGTGTCTCAGCAGCTGGGATTTGCCCTGAGTGTTTGTAAAATTACACTTTCCAGGAAACTCATGGTGTTCATGCCTTGGATCCCTGTTCTGCTGTTCCCCCATCCCTACAGCTCTGCTCTGTGGGATGCCCTGAATGCTGGGAGGAGGAACACTAGCCAGAAGCAAAAAGTTCAATGACTTTGTCCTTGGGCCCACTGACAATTGAACTATTACAGAAGTAGATGGCATTGGTAAGGAGCTTGGAGTTAAATTGGCTGATGAAGGGTTTGAGAAGTAAACCTCTTTTTCCTCCCCAGCTCCAGCTACTTGCCACATTGCCCTCTGGCCTCATCAAGAACATGGTGTTCTTGGGACATCCTTCTGCCCTCATCATCGTAACTGGGTTTCCAGGACATCTGAAATCTGGTGGAAGATTGCTCTGGGCCATCTCAAGGCATGATGACATGAGCTTTGTAATGTGACAAGGTCAAATGTCTGTGTGCTTGGTCAGTTCCTTCATCCCTCTCTGGAGATGTTTTAAGGAGAATTCAAACCTGTTCTGTGTGAGAATTGAAACAGATTTATCTCCACAGAGGGAAGGTTGTGAAGGTACACTACCTCCTGTGGCTCAACCAGCAATGTAGGAGTGTTAACTATCTGATTTCAGACCACCAGATATACCTTCTGTGGATAAGGCTTGACACCAAAGAGACATGCCAACCCCTAACTTCAGCTTCTCAGTTGCATACCTGCTCTGCAAGCAGCTCCTGCTCTCCACAGCATTCAGGAGCCATGAAATCAGGGGCCCCTGATTAATCACTCTGCGTGCCTGTGTGTCCATCTTGTTGGCACTCGGAAAATATTTCACATTCTCATGTTAATTCTTTTGCAGAGTTTGCATTGTTTCAGTTGAAAATGGTTCTTGGCTGGAGGAGAGCAGAATCAGGTGAGTGACTAGCAGAGGATGTGCTCGACGGACTCAGACCTGTTTAGCCAGGATGGCTTGAGATACCAGAGCTGTGCACCTCAGCCTGTGCCAGAAGTTAATATTCCCTCTGCCCACGATGGCAGGGAGCAAGATGCACTATTGTCCTGCTGGTCTCAGTCTAGCACATGCCAAGGTCCCCCCAAGCCTGGCATCAAAGCTTGGGCTGTTCAAGGGTTTCCATGCAGCTATGCCAGACTGGAGAGCTGCAGGGCAGTAGGACCTGTAGTCTCAGCATCAGCTTAAGGTCACTCAGGAAGGGTGAACCAGGACCTGCAGGTAGACAGTGTGGCTGGATCGATACTGATGTAAGCTTCGACACTGCAGTAGAAAACTGTATCACTGTGCCAGAGCAGGCTTGTAACAGGAAAAGCCAGCCTAAGGGCAAAGCAGGAACACAAGCTAATTCGGGAACACAATGGTTATGCCAATCAAAACACCTTCCAGAGAGAAGTGAAGGAAATTACCTAATCCTTCATCATGCAATGTGGTGTCCCTGTGGCCCTCTGAAGGATCAGGGCTATACACAGCTTGGAAAAAAGGGCACTTCCATGTGGGCAACTCTTCCCTCCAGACCCTCTACATCCACACTGGATACAGGAGAATCCTCTTGTTCCCATCCTCAGTGGGCTTTAGGTCCAGAAAAAATCATGCTTCTCTTGAAAGTTGGCTGGATACAAACTCACGTGACTCAGGGAGATGGGGCTTAACAAGAAACTTCATCAGAACTTAGAAAATCAGCCAAAAAGGGTTGAAGCAGTTCAGGGACGTGCAGCTTGTCTTGGTCAACTGCCGACAGACTGTGATGGGGCAATCACTGTCTATATCACAGGAACTCTTCTCACTTCCCATGTATGATCTTAGCAGGGCTCATACTCATTGCCTGACTCAACATCTGGAAGTTGTAATAGAACTGAAGACAGCCCAGGAAGGCCCTCCTAACAAGCCAGGAACAAACACAGCTCTCAGCTTTGAGAAATCCCAGGGCATGGCCCCAGATGGACAAATTAAGGTATTTTGGGAATGCTAGTGCTACAGAACGTGAGTAGAGGACATGAGTGCACTTGCAGGATTAAATAAAAAGCCACAAAGTACCTCTGGCTTAGAAGAAACACACCTCAGCTGGGGACAGGATTCTCTGTTGAAGCCCTCCCATGTTCACAAGGCCCCTCTACCTATTGCCACACCTCCAACATGAAACCCCTGCGACACTTCTCCTCCCCTGAAGCACCCTTAGGGAAGAGCTGAGGCATTGGTTTCTGCAGGTGCCTTTTGCCTGGTGAAACCTGCATAAAGCACAGAGGTAGGAAGAGACAGTGTGTCTGATCTCCAACCAGTCTAACAATGGGCTGTAAGCTTCAAAGAGGCTGATGAAAACCAGAAGGGTACCTAGAGAGCCCACCAGTGCTTTGGCTGGTGAAGACCACAATGAGCATTTTGGAGGGGCCTGAACACTGCATGGGAAGAGCAGCAGCAGTGTCCTGGCTTCCCACACAACAAAAGTTGCATAGTAAAGCCTCAGGGCCACCAGGCACCCAAAGGGAAGAGGGAGCTCAAAGCACAGCAGTTATCACCCTGCCACACCAGCTCCTCTTCTCTCTAGGCTGGCTTCACCAGGAATCAACAAGGAGAAAGTGTGAACCATGTTCACAGTCAGAGGCTTGGATGCACCTGAAGGGACTGCAAAATATCGGCACAAGAGCCATGAAGGGAAACCGCAGAGCCAAAGGAGTTTCTTCTGCTCAATGATGAAATGAAAGTTGCAGACAGAGGTAATATCTTCTGTCCAGACACTGCCTCTGGACAGGTAATTTGGTTTTATGTGTTTATTTATAACTGCCACATCACCTCTGCACACAGTGAGAGTTTCTGTCACTGTGGGTTCTGCCCTGCGATGAGAAGCAGGAAAAGCAAACAGCTTTTCTAAAGTCACCCTCCTGGGCTGCCCAGTGGGACATCAGCACAACCCCACGGGGTAAAACATCTCTCCACGACTTTTTCATCTATATGACACTAATGTCAGTTTCCAGTATCTCACACTAAGCTGCTGCATAGCACTCTCCAGGAGATGAACTGCAGGCAGAGGAGTGTGGCTTCCCCTAGGTCCCTCCTGCATCAGCAGTGGAGGCATATCCCAGGTCCCAGCTGAATGTGCTAACTCCCTAACAAGCATGGCATTGTCCCACCATTCATGCCTGTCAGTGCACAGTGGCTCCTCCCAAAAAATCATGTCCCTCTCGGTCCAGGGCAGCCTGGGCAGAACAGGCGAGTGTGCAGATGGGCTGTGGTAACAGGAGTCAGGTTGTACCTGTGGCTGGGTGCTGGCTGTGGCTGGGAGAGGTTCTGTGTGGGACCCAGACATCCTTTCTGCCCTTGCCATCCTTCTGGTCTGAGGGGGAGGACAGAAACCTTGCCCCTCTGAGCTCAACACCACCTGAGCTTACCATAGCTCCCACCCTACTGCTCGTTCCTCTGCTCCTGTACACTAGCAAAAAGCAGACAAGCCGTCCACCTGCATTTTGTTAAATCTCTTTATTTCCGTGTCCTGATATCTGCCACATCAGCACTGAAATGTATCAAATGGTCTCTAAACCAGACACACCTAGTATGGTTATTTACCCAGAGAAGTGGAACTGGTGTACTGACTTTATAACAGCACCAATGAAGCAGATCATGAGTAGAAGAAGAAGTAAGAGAAAAAGAAAAGACAAAGAAAAAAGAAGGAAAGAAATAAGAAGAGAAAATAATTTTTTTCTATATACTTTTTAAGTCATTTTCCTTCCAAAAAATATAGCTGGAAACCTCAGGCCTGGGGTTAAATCTCTGTGTGAGGTGACACTGAAAAATGCCAAGGTAAATCCTAACTCTGAATTACTCTTCTTAGGGCTGAACCGTGTACCTGCACATTGCTGTCCAAGAACACCCTGTGCTTGCTGCCTGCACTCAACACTCCATACTCAGAATCCTGCCTCTTAGCAGAGAAGAGATTTGTATATTAGCAAAAAAAACATTAAAAAAAGGCTTTTCTGAGCACATGTACGATTACACCCAGGCGCCAGGCTGACATTTCCACCAGGTGAGGGGCTTGAACAATGCGTGGGTCAGCCACATAGTAGCACAACATAGTATGTCAGACCTTGCTGCAGCAGCACAGCATGAAGGCTCATATTGGCGTGTCAAAACATAACGTGTTTGGGACTTGGGGAAAGTTTTTGGGTGTGTGAGGGGCAGCTGGGAATTGTGGTAGAAACTCAAAGTCCTGTTTCAGGTTTGCCAGAGGTATCTCACTTGTTTCTCTCCACAACACAGCAGACTGGCATCGAATTGACACACTAGGGTGGCTGCTTGTGCCAGCCCTGTCATTGAACTCCGGCAGCACAAAGGCAACTCAAAATCCTAAAATGCACTGCTAGGCTTCTGCCTTTGTCTCCAAGGGGAGCTCTGAAGGACAGCTGCAGAACACTTAACACTTCTGCCCTTGGATGTACTACTGCTCACTCCCTGCTGTTGTCTGGCTCATCTGCTCAGTTTTAAGTCCCCTGGATACTCATGCACCACCTAACACAACAGTGACTCCAACCTGGCCTGACACCTCGGTGCCATCACCTTATTTTTCAGGTGTGCTGAAATAAAATCTGCTCTGGAAGGGGAGGCACATTCCCAGCCACTCACACTTAGGCTCTGCTCTCCCAGCAGGACCACGAACACTGGAAAGCCTACAGTTTGTTTTAAAAGAGGACTTCTGGCCAGTGATTGACTTGGCAAGGGGCAGTGTTATTTGGTATTTGACATTTGACAAGGGCCTTAAAAGTAAAACTGGAGCGAAAGGAGATTGAATGGGAAAGCCGAGAATCAGGTCATCATGACACTGGTCAGTTTGAAGCATTCTGACCCAGTAAAGCTATCCCATGGGCAATGCGCATGGCCTTTGGCATGCTCATACCTCCCAGGAGGTGAGCACCCAGGCCTGCAGATGCAGTGTGGGTCTCTCCCAGTCAGCAGAAGTTATTCCCATTTCCACTGCCAGGGGCAGTGACTCTCATAAAGTTAATTAATCGCTTCTTACCGTGTAATTAACTTCTGGGAGTCACTTATAAAGAACAACATATGTAAAATCCAAGCATTTAGATGTGACATAAGTGCCAAGATTATCTTAAAAAGCCCCCACACTGAATCCTTTCAAATAGCACATTTTGGGGTCTTTCTGATATAGTAGCACATGCTTAAAAATAAACAGAGGACAGGAGGTCATATTTCTTGGACTTTTTCTCAGTTGTCCTGGTTAGACACATGTAATTTCTTGTGTCCCTGTGCTGCTACAAGAGCAGATTCAGGTGGAGTTCCTGGTGACAGTCACCCATGCTAGAATGGTGGGAGATCCCATCAGCACGATGGAAGAGGACAGGGTGACCACTGACCCAGAATGAAGCCAGCATAGTCACTGCTGGAAAGCTGCAGCTTGTCCCTGGATTTATATATATGTGTGTATGTACTGCAAGCTGTACTTTGACTCTGTGTACTCAAGGGAATACAATCTAAAGCTTGTCTGTATTGCTGCCTCTACTCCTATTTGTATTATAAAGGCCTATCTTGACTCCTGGATGAGATGCATTTTCCTAAAAGTGTCACATTTCCATTAACACCTAAAAAAGCAAGAATAGGTACTTGTCAACCTGCCCTAGTTCAAGTGGAAAAGCAAGTAACATACCTGCTTGCAAGTCTGTAGATATTACTGAGGGAACTCTCCTGATCATCAAATCCTTTCTCAACCATCAATACTTGTGCTCCTGGGTGGGAGACTGGAAGTCACACCAAGAAGTAACATCTCTTGCGAGATGCAATGGGGTGAACTGTCTCCACTGATGGCTCTCCATCATCTTCTAGGGCTTCAAAGAGGAGGACTCTCGGGCAACGCAGTGGCTCAGCCCTGTTCCTCCACCAGCCTCTGCTCTCCAAACCAGTCCCTCATTTTGGGTTCCTCTGTTTTTAAATGTCAGGCCACGTTGTTCTTCAGAACTTACAGCCAGGGCTTTCACTAGAAAATTGTCCTCATTTAATAGTATTATGTTGGTATTAGCAAAGGGAGGGAAGGGCTCATAGTATGGACTGTTGCTAATAAGATGACTTTTCACCCTTACACCTAATGGAAAATTTTCACTCCAAGCAGACAGCAGACAGGTCTCCATGCCTGCACTGCCACTGAAAATCACAGCACCAAGCTGTACACCAGGTCATAGGAGGGTCCAACACAACCTCCCCATCTGCCAGCCCAAAGGGCAGGTTTGTGACCACAAGGCTATGCTTTCTCTCTGGTCACCTAGCAGAAAGCACACTGTCATGCCGAAATTAGTCTACATCACTCTGCAGTAATTCAGATAAAATCTAGTCAAGCCAAATAGAACATTTGATTTACACATACTTTTTTATTAATTGAGTGTGTTGATGAAGCTGTATTTATTAATTCACCTCACTTAATGTCCTACCCTACTCATGCTGCTGCTCAGGGTCAAGGAGTTTTGTGTTCAGGTGTTCCCGTCTCCTCCCATTATGTGGTAAGTGGCAAGGCTCACATGGAGATCAAGGGGCAGGCAGACAGTGCCAGGAATGCTCCGGCTGTCCTGTGCCTGACTGTGACCAAGTGAATAAACAGGGAATAAATGCAGAGCAAACATCACTCCTAGGGAGCCCATGTCTTTGTGAAAGACTGTCTGAGGCTCAAAAATAAAAAGAAAAGAAAAAATATTAATAATGCTGCCCAGTGCTCCTGAATCCTCTCTAACTGCACCAAATAATTTGCAAGATACAGGCCCATAGTGGATTTTGTGACATTCTAAGCCTTACATGGGGTCAGCTGGAGAAGGGGACACCCAGGGACATGCACGGCCAATTTTGAAAGAGCAAAGCTGCTCCCGTAACCAGCAGCTGCCGAGAACTTTTTGCAATCAGCCAGCAGGAATTAAAGAAGAAAGCAGCCTGGCAGTAAATATACTTAGCAAATTCAAACAGTGAATGAGTTCCAGGAAACTGAGATAACCCTGTAGGCACAAAGATCCAGATCCAAAGCCCATGGAAGCTGGTGGAAAAGAATCATATTAGCTTTTAGCAGGCTTTGGATAAAGCCCAAGGAAAGTCACATAAGCAGTCTGGTCCCAATGACTCTGTAATTCTTCCCAATTAAATAGCCACTTGTGGTGGTTTTAAAAACTCCCTGGGGAAAATTAAGACCACTTAAGCCACTCCCTTTTGATAGTAGAGGGGAAAACTAAAAAAACCTAAGAGAGATTATACTTAGAGTTACAATTTACTGAAGAAATAGCAGTAAACACAGTAATAAAAAGAAATTTATACAAAAGTGAGAATGGTTTAACCAACAAAGGCAAGATATTGCCTGGTCCCCTGTAGGGCCAAACAGTGTGGTGGACGTTCCTGCACACCACACCACACAGCCAAGGACAAGATGGCAGAAGGCCTTGCACTGGATCATGTGGGCTGAGAGAACAAAAAAGAAATGTGGCAAACAAGTTTCCATGGATTAACACCCTCCCTGACCAGACAAACCATGGGAAACAGGAGCAAACCAAAAACCCCGGGGATCTGTGCCATCCAAATCAGCATTGCACTGCCGGTGTGCTGATTCTGGCAATGGCAATGTGGGCAAAGGCTCTCTCTCCCACCATGGCACAGCAGAAGTGAGTGCTGTGGGTACAGGGGCTCTCTCTCTCCGGGGATGGTGGTGCAGCAGCAGCGTTGGCAGTGGCACATGGCACAGCCAAGTCCCAGCCTCAGGCAGTGGCTCTGTGGCAGCTCCATTGTGGAGGGTGCCAGCACAATGCGGTCCCAGGGGGGTTCTGAGCCTTCCATGAGCCCAGCACAGGTACAGCTTTGCCAGCTTCGGTCACAGTTGCCACTCGCTAGCTCTGGAAATAGTTATGATTTCCCACAACTCCAGTGGGCAACAGCAAAAGTTGACTGCCAGGTTTAAGGAAGCAGTCCACCCCTTATCGACCAAGGCAGAACAGAAATAAGCTTCCGGCTTCTGGCACTTCAGCATTTTCTGCTGAAAACCCCATCCTTCCATGGTGACATGGGTGGTGTGGAATAAACAGAACTCCACCCCTATCTCTGTAAGTAGGACACCACCCAATGATCCTCCCTGGCAGCTCCTACTTGCAGCTTGGTCCCCATACTGGGAGTTTGTACTGAAGGTTACTTTATACACACATTTTTTTAATTCATGAACTGCTGCTGGGTCCTGCTCCCCTGGTGGCTCCCTGGTGTCCGTGACTTCATCATGAGACTGAGCATTTGGTGTTTCTCCTTGAGCTTCCTGTAGTTACGAGAGTATTTAAAGATTTCCAAAGGCAGCCCCAAAAGCAGCAGGTTTCCACATAACCTCACAATGCTCAAACAAAGGGTGTGGGACTCAGGTCACCAGTGGGGACCAGCATCCCACAGCATGGGGAGGACACGTGGCAGAAGCAGCCAGACAGTTACCAAGTTGAAGAAGACACACTCCCATCACTGTGCCCACCACAGGATGGACACCTCCAGTCTCCCACAGACCACTGCTTCTCAAACAAAGACAGTCCCAGAGGCATCTCTGAGAGGCAGCAAAAGTCACCTCTTCACAGACTCAGCTGACCTCTGGTTACACACTCTGCCAACCAGCCTAGTGTTTGCTGGGAAGAGCATTGCATGCAAGCTGGTCCACAATCTAGTAGACAAAGGAGAAGACCTAACATCTCTCCTCTTCCAAAAACATTTAACCAGTTTGCCAGTTTTTTCGCCTGCCGGCCCTGACTCAACCACATCAAATGCCAACAGTTGGTGATAGTGAATCATTTCATGTCATTCACCCTCCAAAACAACAATGTGGCTGTGAGTCAGATCCTGAGCTGAGATGGCAGCCCAGTGACCCATCCAGATCTGTAGGTCTGCACTCTTTACCATGCTACATTTGGCCCTCTCCACTTGGGGAGTCACTCCAGCTTCAGCCATCCCAAAATGCTGCATCTTCCATCTAACCCTGTCATTCAGCTCCTGTTGCCAGCAGGCAGACATCAGATCCTACAAGTAATAGCTGCCCACCTTTAAGGTGATCCTTGCTGTCAGATTGCCCACAACCACATGGCAAATGAGGTTTATCTGATGCATAGCCTCCCCCGCTACTACCATATTGGGTTGTAAAACAGGAATTTGGGTCTGTTGGTAGAAATGTCCTTTGAAGAGGTTCACTGATCCAACCTGTATTGGCCACGATTTTCTCTGCTGAAGCTGGTCTCTGGTGGTACGCACCAGCCTACATGCACTATGCATGATGCAGAAACACCTCTGCTGGAAGCAATGGCCTCTGTGAGTAAGGAAATCACTCAAAAAAGTAGGAATAACTCACAACACCTCCTCCTCCCAGGAATACTCCCAGCTGACAGGCGTAGCAATTTCTGTAAGCCCCTGCCCTCTCTTGGAGGTACAGTCTCAGCTAGTGCTCACTGGTAAGGCCAGTATGGGTTGTGCTGCCATAGCCAGACTTCTCAGAGGTTCACAACTGGCTGGATGCACTGCAGGTTCCTGACATGGTCCTTTAGGTCGCTGGATTTTGCTTTTTCCTCCCTTCCCTTTATAAAGCCCTTCATTTGCTTAGAGCACAAAATTCAAAGAGAGAAAGCAAGATTTATCTTTTAAAGAGGACAGCCTCAATTTTCCCAAGAGGTGAACAGTTTGTTGTCTCTCATTTCTTTGGGAGGTCTGGTGCAAAACCCTGGTTTAACTAGGATCTTTGTTTTGGCTGCTCAGGATGTGGACCTGGCCTGAGCACTTTACTTTTAAAACAAAATGTGGGTATTTTTTCTTCACTCCATTTAACTGCAATTGCCTAGAACAAAAATTTGCAGTTACACAGTGCCTGCTCCAGAGACCACTGATATTAACTGCAAATTGTTCCTGCCTTCAGTGGGCTTTGAATTAGATCCTGAAGATGCAGCCCAGCCCATCCACATCTCTAATACCACAGTCAGAAGTGAGTTCAAGCATCTTAGAAATCCAGAGAGGTGAGGAGAAAAAAACAGAGAGGTGACATCTAGGAAAAGCAATGTGCCACAAGTCAGCAGCTGTGTCAGAGCTCCAAAGGGAGAGTCATGAGAATTGGAGGGGATTGCCCAGCACCACCAAAGTGGAGTTTGGAGAACAATTGCCTTCTTAATACGAATATTATCCCATTACAGCCAAGCTACTCAGTTTCTCCATGATGACAAGTTTTACTATCCCTGGGCTGTCAGGGCAAAGCTAAGCAACTGTTTTCCAACAGAAAAACCCTTGTCAAAGAAGCAAATGTCCTCCTAAGCGCAATATGTTTATACAAGAAAACACAGGCGTTTTCTTTTTAAGCACTCCCTTCCTCCACTGGATTTTTAGCATTAAAATGAATTGGAGAAAAAATAAGATTGTTGGGGTTTTTATTTACAGTCTGTATCAAAGAGCAGCTTTCATGACACTAGAAAGGAAATCAAGTTGAGACTTTGGAAAACTTTTCCTAGAAACAACTTTTTTTTTCAGTATGGTTTCTTAAAGCCATTAAAACTTAAGCAAGAGCTGCATCTGCTCATCATTCCCACTCTTTTAACATTTTAACCCACTGAGTCCTTTCAAACAGATTTTATAGAGAATGATAGAGTTTTCTGGGGAAAGAGCTCTGAAGTCCTCCTACAAACCCTCTCAACCAGAGAAGCCATCCCAGGGGACACAGAGACCTGGTCATAGAGACCTGGCACATCAGACTGCCACAACCTTCTGGGGTGAGCCCCTGGTACAAGCGACATGAGCCTGCAAGGGTTCGGGGAATTATTTGCTGGAAGCAACTAGGAGGCAGCTGGGTTTGCAAGGGCATCCAGCATGGCACAGATTGGCCACCATGACACCCATGGCCAGGGTGTGATCAAAGAAAAAAGTGAAGCCTGCTTCAAGGCAGGGGTGCTTCAGGTTTTCCAGGCCTACCATTGACTCGCTGGTGGTCATGTCCTCAGTGAATGAGGCAGGTAGTAGTTTGCAACCCACGCGCTTCCCACCCATCATGCCAGCTGCAGAGCGGATCCAGAGCTGACAAAAAAATCAGCCCTGTTCAGGATTACTGCCAATAACTACAGCAGTAATCCAGTGGGGTACTATTGGGGTGGGGGTCAGGGGCATGAGCACTGTGACATGAGTGCTGTGGACATCTGACAAGGGATGGACCATGCCCTGTTCTCTCCCTCCTTGGAAGGATTTGGGATTTGGCCAGGTCTTTGTGTGACAGGTCTATGCTGGGTTGTGTGAACGGTGTGGACTCAGCCCTTCTCCAGAGGAACATCCCTTCTTTATGGTCCTCACCAGGTGCCACACAGGAAAACCACACAGCAGGTCAGATGTACATGCTTTCACCTCACAGCAGAGCCAGGCTCTCCCCCTGCTTGCTCACGTTTGCCCATCATAGAAACTACCACTTGGCTGGTAGCAGGGAAAGCCCCAGCAGATGCACTGCCCTGGCTGGGGGTAGCCACTCTTGTCTGCTGATGTAGAGAGGACGTGAACACAGCTGTTTGGAGGGGACAACCCCTGCTGCAAACTCACATGCCTCTTTCCCATGGTTTTTTCCCCACCACAGTTCACTTTGCACCAAATCAGAGGCAGCAGATCAGATCTTTCTTACTCTGGCCAAGTCTGCTTTGCAGAAAGTGGTGATGATGTGCATAAAATGAAACTCCTCTGTGCCATCCTCTGCCTTCCAGCACCAAAGTTCCTCTGAGAACCAGCCTGAAGGGCACAGTGCTCAGACTTTGATCTCATCTCATCTAAGCCAAGTGACTCTGCGGTGGTTTCTTTCTTCATCCTTTACTGAGGCACAGTATGATCTCCTGGCATTCATCAATGTTACAGTTCTTCCTATTGACTTCTCCATTCACGACTTGAGTTTGTGAGTCTGCCAGAGAGGGTTGAGACACATACGCGCAAGGGACATCAGCATCATAGGAGTGTCTCCCATCCTGTCCATTCCCAGAGCTAGAGATGCCCACCTCTTGCTAGACGAAGGGCTTGAGAAGTTAATTTTCCATGCTGTCCCTTGTATTTTATGTCCAAGGACTAGAGATATTTTGGTCAAGCCACAGAGCAAGCCTAACACTCCTCCCAAAGAAAAGCAGCTCCTGATGTTTGCTAGAGGCAAGTGAAATTCACAACTACATTGTTGCAGGCAGAACCAGGCAGAGAAATGCAAGAAAACCACCTACAACTAAAGAAAATGGCCCAGGAGTAGAGAGCCATCTCTCCAGTAGAGGACAGGTAAGGACCTGGTCAGAGAAGGTCCCCGGTTTGTTTCAGTATTTCCTAGTCAAAGACAGCTCTCCACCAACACAGACACATGTCAGTAAGGCTGCTGTTAGTCTCCCATCTTAGCAGTCACTCAGACCAGGTGCATGTCAGAAATTCTCCGAAGGCCAAGACCAAAGGGCCCTAATCCCTAAAGGAGATTACTACAACTGCTTGCCAGAAAAGCTTAGCAAGGCATCTCCTCCAGCTTTCCAGGTTTATATTTGCTATTGTAACCACCTCTAGATGCAGCTTATATTTACAGGTGTTCAGCTTTGACACTGCCTGTACCAGCATGGCAGTCCTGGGCTCACTCTGTGTGAGGTTGAGGACCTGTGAGCAGACTCTGAGTGAAAGTTTTTTAGTGCTCTGCAGCACATGATCCCAGTGAGTGCAAATGCCCTGCAAAGAGAGGGAGCAATGCTGTCACCCACTGTCTCAAAAGTGTTTAAAAACAAAAACGAAATAAAACATCCTCACACCAAAGCAACCTGACCCCAGCTAGTTAAAGCAATCCATACCTTGGAATGTCGGGGATGTGGCAAGGATTCAAGTCTCAAGCCTGGCTCCTTCAGGCCAGGATTTTGAGCTCTTATAGTTATATGAAAGAGCTGTAATCACCACAGAGACCTCTCAGCTCTCTTGTCAGGCATATACTCACCCTTTGAATCCCATCCTTCATCAAAGTGGGCTACGCATTCCCAGGAAAAGCTTGTCTGCCAGACAAGGCGTCCACACACATGGTAAGGTTTTCCTGTGAATCCCATGTGCCTTCCCTGCCAGGGAGGGCTGAATAGAAGGTCTAATGGGAAAGGGAGGGAACAATATTGTGCAGTTTCTGAGGCTTGATATTTGTGCACATTCCTGCTCGGAGACAAAGGTTTCCAGCTCCTTGCAGCAATTCAGGGAGCTACATCAGTCAGTGGGCCAGACCACCTGCAGCTACATCTCTACCTCTGTAAGCTGATGTGCTTCTGCTCATCCACCAGACCATCAGAGGAAGAAAGACCTGGTCTGCTCTATTTTCTTACAGTTATTTCCCCCTTCCCATAACATTTCGAAGTGTCAGGAGGTTTTTTTCTCTATACAGAGTAATGTTTTCCCACTATCCTTGGGCAGCTCAACCCTTTACAGAGACCTAATGGGTTAAATTACATCATGTGTGTTCTGATTGTCATTAATAATATTGGATTAGCTGCTCTGCGGCCAGACCTGTAATGAGGAGGAGGTCCCATTGAGCCTGGTGCTATCCAGATGCGTGGGTAGACACAGGACACATTTCACTTCTTGGGTAGCTGATCCAAACTGAGGGCCCATCCCACAGCAGCTGGAAACTGTTGTTAATACTCTCTAGAGCAGCAGAGGCTATGTCCCCTCCAGCTCCGGATTTGCTTTCTTCAGAGGCTGAGTTACCATGGCAGAAGCTGCTGATCTTGCAGGGAGAGCACAGGCTCTGTTCACTCCCCTGTTCCTTCCAGCAGTTTCAGGAGCATTCTAAGTAACACAGGATCTCTCCCAGGATTAACACCCTGGGCAAAAGCTGTAGGGGAGAAGTGCTGGAGGCTGGATCGTCACAGAATGTGCACTTATTTATTTTTCCAGTACAAATCTTGCAATCTCTCCATCTCCTGGGGTTTTCCTGGCCAGGCTGGAATGACTGTGCTGATATGTGTTTGCCAGCACACTCTCAGGTTCAACACCAGGCAACATGTCACCAGGACATTTTAACAAGGGCCTGCCCCTCTAATGCTGCAGGGCTTTCTGGCTCCCACAGACATCCAGGGCATGCAACAGCAGCCATGCCAGCTCCAGGAGTCTTCACTGCTTGGAGAGAATCAGTCAATATTTTTGGTGCTGATTTTCCCAAGAGATTTTAGGGGCTCATGCCCTCCCACACGGACAGCCTGGACAGAGCAGTGTGGCTGCAACCCGAATGACCTCAGGATGCAGGAGGGAGTGCAATGACTCATGGGTCAACTGGAAGAGAGCTATTGCCTCTTCCTGACTCTCCCTTGCAGTGCTTTTGGTAGCAAACCTACCAGGCAGTCTTGTGCTGCCTGGCTCCCCACAGCCATGGGCAGCACATCCCCTCCCTATTCCTGGCCACCTGCCATGGCTCACTCTGTCCCTGACTGGGGGCGCAACTTGATCAGGGAATGGATCCAGCCATAAAGAAATTCTGGGGAGAGAGAAGAAGCAGGGATTACTTTTGGAGGACCTTCCCCACTAATGCCAATGTGGTGGCATTACTCCCAACGCGCCTGCAGTGACACGAACTGGGGAAAGATAGTCTGGGTTGAGGGGAGGGGAAGGAATTTGTTGAAGCAGCTGAGCAATGCCAAGCGTGTGGTGAGTACATCCTACCCCAGCTGCCAGCTTTGCACCCTGGCAGCCACACGTCCATGTGGAGATTGCTGTTCCCAAGAGCTCTGCTCAACTCATGTGCTCACAATTTCCTATTGGAAAAATCAAGACAGAGGGATGTAAAAAAGGTCTGAGGGAAGCATCCTTTCCTCCTCACTGACTAGCCAAGAAATGCTGGCAATAAAAGACCAGTTCTTCCTGCTCCCTGATGCTACATTTTATGTCTTTCCAACACGTGGAAAGAGACTTTTGGCTGGCATGGATGTATTTTGAAAGGCTGAACTTAACAGCCTTTCCTAGCTTTCCACAGAGGGGAAACACTTAACCCATCCCTGGCACCAGCAGAGACCCCCTGTGTAGACCACCCCCATCTGTGTGGTGTCAGACATGCACATCATCTTTCTTCTTTGCAGCTGGAAGTACTTACCCAAACACCTCCCTAAACATCACCAAGCTCATTTTTATCTTGGTATTGCAGTTTTTGGTATTGTGTCAGCTTGCAATGCTGAAAATTAAGCCCCATGTGGCCTATCCTGAATAAAAATGCCTCCAGAGCTGAATGAGAGCAGCGCTGACTTGCAGATGTGGCAGGAGATGACAGCACAAGGCTCACGCTCAGCATGAAGACCACACTGGAGGACAGGTTCATGGTCCTGCCACAGCTGGGCCACATCACTCAGCAGCTACTACAAATGTCCTGCCAGGAGGCCTGAGTGGAACAGCAACACAGCCATGAAGGTGGAAGACCTCAGGATGTTGTAGAGAGGGGCCACATACAACTCACCACTACCTCTGCAGCCAGTCTGCACCACACCAATAGCACTGCCCAGTGTCTTTGGGGATGTGGAACAAAAAGCAACTGCTTGATGGAAAATGGTAAGATGAAGCAAGAGCTGATGGTGGATCAGTGGAGATAGTGAATGGCCTTGGTCCTTCACACCCTTATGGCTGGACTTGATGATACTAAACGTCTTTTCCAACCTAAATGATTCTATGACTCTAAATGCCACCTTTTAGCTGCTCTACTGACCAGCATATTGACATGGATATCTTTAAAAACACAGGTTAAATGTCCATCAAGCAGGCACTATTCAGAGTTTAAAAGAAATAAAGATCAATGGCCACACAAAAGTGAGTGTCCCCACCAGAGATGTTTCTGCACAGCTCTGTCTTCAGACGAGAAAACATTAGGAAACACTAGACCTTCTCAGGGATTGTTACCCGCTTGAATAGAAGAGTGTGGTATATTATCACTTGAGTCAGCAGACTGTGACCAGAATCAGCACTGATAACCTATTTGCTACAAATACAGGTACAGAGACAGCAACTAAGCTGAGCATGAGAACAGACACAGGGAACAAAAGGATGTACAGGGAAATGGAGGTGAAGTGCCTCTAAGCAAACCAAGTGACATGGAAACATTTCCTGGGTCCAGTGTGGTACATTCAGATTCCCTGGGAGGCTGCATCCCAAACACCCCAGGCTGCAGAATGACAGACCCACTGTGAGTGCCAGCTGTGTGAAAACTTTGATTTTAATCCCACTGCTAGGCTGCGTAACCAGGCAATTCTGCCATGCCAGTCCATCACACCCTAAGGAGCAGAGCCCAGTAAAGTCAGGCTGCTGACCAGGTCATATCAAAGCATGTGGGGACTGCTACAGAACACATTGTGAAACACTGACTGATTAAAATTGTCATCAGTGACTCCTAATGGGATGCAGAAATGCACAAGAGCCATGCAAATCTGCTAGCAGGACTAGAAAAGGTGATTTTAATATCCAGCTCACTTTTTTGCATATGTTTTCATAAAAATTTCAAGTGTTTTTCTGATGGGAAAAGGAAATTGCCCAAATCTGTTTTGGCTAATGCTCCAAATCAGGTGGATTTAAAAGACACTGCAACAGTGACTTACAGGATATGTAGTCTGATGGTCACTTCTCCCTTTTCTCCCCAGAGAGGCCCCATCTCCCAGGATGGACTTCTCTGAATGACCTAAGAGTAGTGTTGCACGTTCTCCAGAGATAAAAGCAAAGTATCTCATGGAACGTGTGGTTGTCCTGAGGAATTCAGCCACCTTGAAAGATGCAGAAGAAGACACCTACCACACAACTCCTGAAAGGCATGAAAAGGGTGAATCAAAAATTTTTTTGTAAAATCTTTTGGTAAGATGCAGGCACTAGCCAGGAAGATGCCTTTCATCACTGGCACCAGCTTACCTTAGGGCAAGAGCTGCTTCTCTCCTCCCTGCCCAGGAGGCACTGACTGAGGTCAAGCTGCAGCATAGCTTAAAAAGGAGAGGAAGAGAGGAAGAAGAGCTACATTTTCAAATACAGAGAATTAGTTTTATATGGTCTTCTCCTTGTTGTGTTAAATTATGTTAAGCTGTTGTCTAAAACAAATCACATCCAAAGGTCCTGTCACAAGTTTTTCTGATTCATGTCCAGCCTGAGCCCAGCACAGACATTTGCTCATGCAGCACACCAGAAAACACTGCCAGAGCATTGCTGACCATTTCTCTGACCAGTTGCTATATTAGACATAAATCCTTGGGAAAAGATGCACCCTCCAGGGCTGCAAATGGTATTTATATATATAAAAGCAGCACATCAATGGCAGAGCATAAAACCAACCAAAAATCAAAATTGTAGCACTGTTGCTGGTAATTTCCAACTGGCACATAAAGCAAGAATCTACATATAATCACACAGCCAGCCCAAACCCTGGCCTCTGTCCATAGTCACTCGCAGCTCAGTTATAGCAATTTGCCTTTCTGGGAAGAGGAAACAGAAGCTGAAACAAAAACTGCATCACTGCTGGTAGCCACAGCCATCACTAGCTGCTTAGCTTGTTCCCTTTCTATGCTGCAAAGGAACAGGGAAACTCAGAGTGGCCAAGAAAGACATGACTGAGTTCAGGTATGTCTGCAAGCAAGCAGGTTACCAAATCAGAAAGGTCACCCTGCAAAAGAGCTGGGACACCCTGCCCAGGAGCAGGAGGAAGAGCAAGCCAGGCTGGGGAAGGGAGTCCTGAGCTAGGAAGAAGAGAAGTCTAGGATAAAGGAAAGCTTCCTCGGAAAAGCAAAAAAAAAAAAAAAATATTATCAGGAAATAGACTAGTTAGCAATGCAACAGTTAGCTAGTGGAAAGCACATAAATGGTTCTGCCCAAATAGCTATAAGCAGCTGGGGGTATTGCCACAATTAGTAAGAATTGCAGGCTACATTTGGTAAACACGAGAGGAAACAGACGCACCCACACTCAGAATCAGTCAGCCCCAAAGAGAAGCCACTGCTGAGAAAATTCTGTCCGGTAACTCACCACAATTTATATATAATGGAGCCATAAGCTTGAGGTGCGAAAGTCTGAAGCTCCCTTTCTAAAAGCAAAAAATCTGCCTGAAGGGAAGCCACTTTTCAGGAGAAGGGATGCCTTTTTTCTAGGGGGTCAATGAGAGGACCTTTACTTTAACAGTCCCATCCCACTGACTCCAACTTCCCCCTCAGAGGCAACCAAGACTTCTGAAAGGAACAGAGGTGTTCACCTGCCCATAAAGCATCATGGGACAGCTTGTGCTTTTCTTGCACTGAACTGACAAAGAGAACTTTGGCTACCACATTGCTTCAGTAAGGAGAGCCCGCTCTCTGCTTGCTTGAAGGAAGAGGGTGTCCTGAGCAGGGATGAACCACTGCTGTCCAGAGCAGCAGTCATTTCTGCCAGCTGGCAATAGGGGTGGCCAAGCCTGGGTCATGCAGGTGCAGAGGTTCCCTTGGCACCACCTTTGCTCAAGAAAAACTTTTTGAAAAAAAGAGTGCTGGTAAGAGCCTTGCCACCAGGGCAGGGGTGAGTTTTACCAGGGCCTGACACTGGGTACATCTGTAATTAAACCTTGTGAGAGGAACAGCATTCATAAGAAGCTCTTCCATCCTGCCCTGCTCTTGGCCCATGCTGAAATTCAAAGTGGCTGCCAGCACACCTGCAGTTGAAATCATCCCCATGATGGGAAAGTCTGAAGGTCACAGATGCAAACAAATATTTGATGAGTCAATACAAAGCAGCCTTGAACACTGCACTTCCAGCACTGAGGAGGGCCCCCCTCCATCATGCCTGTGTGTGAATGCCCTTCAGCATAGCCCCAACACTGTGTTTGAGCTGCCCTGTGTGTTTGACCTGCCCCACTGTATGCACACACTTGCCTTGTTTAACATTTAGGCTTTCCCTGAAAGGCCTCTCTGGGCTCAGTGAGCAGGAATCAGCCACATAAATTAGCAGGAGACAAAGTGTTTACCTTGAATACTGCTCTCGACTCTCTTTTCTGTAGTTGGAAGGGACACATTTCTCCTGGGTTTCTCTAGGTGACCTTTCCCTCCACAGCTCACCTTCTCCTGGGATTGTCTGATCTACATCTCACCCACTCAGGGGATGGCCACCAGAAACCCGGCTGGCCATCTTCCTTCCTACCCTCCTTCTGAGCCCGACCAGTTACAGCCCAGCATCTTAAAGTATCTGAATGGCATTGAGGAAAAAATGTACATTCTAACTAGTGCTCTCACAGCAGAGCAGAGGAACCAGCTGAGTGAGAGACTCAGGACTGAGCATTGGAGTGAGAGCCTGGGCAGCAGAACATGAGGTCACTGATGGGACAATGGCCCTGCTTTGACAGACCTGCTCTGCTGGTGCACGTATGACTTTACCCACAGGATGCATGAGACTGCTCATGGGAGCAGGAGGGTCCAGATCAGTCTCAGGGTTGTACTTAAACTGCTGTTACTGAAAAACATGGACTTTGTCCCTGTAAATCGTGGGAGGTTTGCACAGGATGCCAGGAAACACAATTTTGACATGTTCGATATCTCAGTCAGTCTCTCTTTGTACCCAATTCTGTCTCTCTCCATCTCCGCTTTACCTCTTCTCTACTTTGTCTCTTTCCAATTCCTGTGGGATTTCTTCCAGCCCAGCTCCAAGGACAACCAGCAGACTTGGATCCTAATGCAGGATTATCATCACTTTGGGCACAGGACCTGCAAAATGGGGGGAATTTTCCTGCCCTCAAAATTTTGTTGTGGGAGACCTGTAAATTGCACATCACAGTGCTCTCACCTGAGGGAAATCTCCTTCATGACATGAAAAAGAAAAAAGCATTTTCCTGAAACCTGAGACTTGATGGGATGGAGTTTATATCTTGTCTTCTGGCTCAGCAAACTTGGGTGGGCCCAAGTGTGGATGTGCCTCAAGTGACTGCTTGCTCTGCTGGAAGTTTTTTGGAAAGCTAGAAGAGGGAAGTCTCAGGTTTGCTTTCCCTCCCTTCTTCTTGTAAATTTTCATACAGAAAAATAAGCTTGGCCATCCCACAGGCCCTACAGCCAAATTTACTGTCCTGTCACAGTGAGGCAGGAGAGCATGAGACTCACCAGCCCATCACCTCCCCGCTCAGCACCTCAGCGCAGCTCATCCAACCAGCACAGATTCAAAGCTCTGTTGGGGCTATCCTGAGGAAAGTCCAGTTTAAAATTAATTTAGAGGATGTTGCAGCCTTTTTATAGGATTAGTTTAACTGATACCTGTGCCACAGACAGCAATGAGCCCCAGTGTCACTGCCCAGAAAACAGGAACCTCCAGGCCAGACCTGCTCACAAATCTCTCTCACAAAAGACAGCTATTTCCCCCAAATAGCTTGGCAAAGGCAAGTCATTTCATGGTATGGGATGAAAACTCCCCACCTTCCTCAAAGGCTCAGCTTTTATCACTTGGACTTTGTGTGCCACTTAAATCAAGAGTCACAAGACAGTACATGCCCTGACACCCCTTGCTGCGGGAGCTGGGCATTTATTCTCACTAAAGTTCCCCAAACCCTTCTAAACACAGAAGTACAAGAGCAGCAAAATGCCCCTTTAACCACTTTTTCCCTGGCCCTGCCTCATCTTTCTAGCAAATGAGGTTTCCAACAGATTGTACTTGAATTCTCCAGCTACACAGATTTTTCTCTTTTAATGCCTGGCTGCCCAAGCACAGCTGTGGGGCTTGGTAAAGTAGGTTTGACTTTCAGCCTTTGAGGTGGTTTTGGACTAAACCACCTGAAATTCTGGTGCTAAAAATATACCTTGCCACTTTCAAGAACTAAAAAAGTGGCTACTAGCGGTGTCAATTTACCTATTGCCTGGCTTTAGCATCCCCATATGTCTTCTAGTGAGCTATTTCCCACTTTAAAGAGGCGTGTTGTCTTGTATATTTTTTCACTTCAAATATTAGCTTGTAATCTGCAATGAGGGGGCCATCTAAAAAAGCATCATGCTCTTCTGCAGCAGTTTTAGGTGATGCAGCTCCTCCCAGCCACATAGCTGCAAGGGTTTCTGGGCAGAGGCCCCTTTATAATAGCTATTTTTCTTAAAAGCTTCTCAAAAATGCCAATGGACAGCCCAGCACCAGTCTTTCTAGGCTTACAAATGGGTGTGATCCCATCCTGCTAGCCTTGAGCACTCACTCTAGGGCTGGTACCTCCCACCTGGGTTTGGGGAAAACCTTTCATTTATGGAACCTTTTCAGTCCAAGCCCATCAGGACTAACTAATTGGAGACAGGAGGAATTCCCAGGATTCCCTTTATACATAATAGCTTGTACATACTCTGTGGTCCAACCAAAGCTCGACCAGAAGCTTAATGCCTTTGGGGGCAGCTCCAGGGAAGGTTACTCAGGTAAGCCTTAAAGAAGGGGAGACTCCTATATGATTTTGTTCCTGCACACGAGTACAGATCTGCCCATCTAGGTTTGCTCCTGAGCAGGCTCAGGATGTGTAAATTTGGTAATGCAGCAGCTTGGGAAAAGAGTGCGTGCTGTGCCCAGCCGTGTGACCACAAGCCCACTTGGACATCACCTCACAGATGGGTACCAGTTCCCACACTGTTGCAAGTCCAGCAGCATGACAAGCTCTGTGCTCACTTCTGGTCCAAGAGCTGTCCCTCATAGTCAAATGTTGTGATTTGGAGCCTGAAAATGCCCCTGAAGCTGCCAGTACACATACAGAGCTATCACTGGGGTAATCAAGATGCTTCAGAGATCTGAGCAGGTACTTATCCTAGCACTGTCTGCCTGTCCTGACTCTTCTCTGCTGCTGGATATCCCAACCATCCTAACATCATCACAAATTGTTCTTGCCTAGGATACAATGGCAAATGAAGGACAGAAAGACATGACTCTTCACAAAGCAGTTTGTTACCTTCACCAGGACTCCTGCACACAGCTTTCTCCCTTAAGTCATATCAGGATTATCTTCATTATTCATACTTCCCCTGAGAAAAATCCTTGGTTCTAAGGAGAAGAATCACCAACTGGGACATCACCTATGTGACCGGAACTAGATGCAGACATGAGCACCCAAGCCAGCCCATGAGTGCAGACATGAGCTCTGATCTAAGACTGCCGGTGAGGTTGGCAGAGCAACTCATGCTTGAACTTGGGGGTTTGGAATACCCCACATCCACTGGTTCAGAGCACTCTTGCAGACCCATTCCCAAGTCTGTACTGCTACCACTGTTGCACTCAGTCATGCAGGGCACAAGGAGGATGTGAAATCTGGCTCAAGGTCTGGATTTGTAAACAGGGTTATTTTACCTGCAGACCACTGGTGCTTCCCATACCCACCTGGGCACCAGCCCAGCACTGGCAGACCTCAGCATGGCTGCTTTAAGTGTTGCTATTATCACACAAGTATTGTCATAGCACCTAGCAGCTTTGCCTTTGGAGTCAGTGGCAAATTTTGTCAGGAGACAAATTATTAAATCTCAGCCATTTCTACATATGTAGGCCAGGTTCATCTTGCATCACTCCAAGCCTTCTGCCACGCAGATGCCCTGCAGTTACTGAGGTGACACTACAGAAGAGATGGAACACTAAAACTGGCCTGGGCAGTGGCCTGGTTGCAAACAGTGTCTTAACATTCTTGTATTTTGGCTCCTTGTCTAGGAGTTCTAGTGTAGCTTAGTGGAATTCAAACAGAATTAGATATCAGCTACAGAAGGGACATTTCCCATCTCTATACTGCAATAAACCCCATCAACAGGTGAGTATTGCCCTAACAAGATGCAGTACAGCCCTTGAGGAAGGAGTCCATCAGAAATGGGGAGTAGCTCCCCTCCTGGAGACTCTCTGGCACTGCACAATGCAGGCTGGATGATAGGTCCCAGCGTTTGCCCCTGTAGCATTACTGCAGTGGTGAGCTTAGGTCTTAAGTGGTCTTAAGAGGCAGCCTCTACAACTAAGCTGCCTCTGTGCTTTATCACCTCAGCATGCTACTGTCTGGAAAAACAGCAGCAGATGTCTGCCCTGTGAGGCTGAGGGAGAGATGAACGTACTTAGGGCCAATGGGAGAGGCAGCAAGGGGTATGCTGGCCATTGTGTTTCCCAGCAAGATGCCTTGCATGAACATGTGCCACCCAGGCAGAAGCATCAAGAAGAAAAAAAAAAAAAAAAAGAGATGAGAACATCTCATGCTCTCATCAGCCACTGATAAAAATGTATGAGAAAAGAACAAGAAACCATCTCCAGAAAGAATGATCCAGAAACATGTTAATTCAAGCAAAATAAAAATTGCTATTTTGGTTTGAGAGACAAATTGCAAAAGCAATTGCTCATACAGTTGTCCCTGCAACCAAGAGAGAAGGCAGCTGCAGAGGTTTGGTGGGATTTTTTTCAATGTGAAACCAAGCAGAGGAAGTGTGAATAAAAACCTTGCAGAGATGAGATTTTGCTTATTTACACATAATTAGGAGACTCTTGGCAAGGTGTGCCTTCCTAAGTATTCCCCTATCTTTTTCTGGGACCTCTGACACCAGCTTGCAAGAGTTGAAGTCTTCAGCAGCTAAGATGCATTCAGTGACTCTAAGTGACATTCAGGAACCACCATCAATTAAGGGGTGAATCAGATCCCTGGTGCACCCTTAGGGCACCTACTTCCCCCTGGGAGCAATCACAGTGAAGCATCCTGGAGTCTTGCTTCTCTATCCTAGGTTCTCATCCTCTCCCAGTTTCAGTCCCTTTGAGGGACCCCACCAGCAGGGTTGCTTCCCACCTCCTGCTTGGCATTGCCTCCATCCCAGAGACCACGTCACCCCCCTACAAAGAGGGGCCTGTGCAGGAGCTGGGGCTCACACTGTGCTGAGAGGAGTCATAAAGCTTCTTTTAAGATGTCCAGTACAAAGCTGAGCCTGTTCAGCTGCAGGTTGGGGGCTGCTGCCTGCCCTTCCTGCCTCTGCCAGGCACTGAGTCATCATCCCGACATGGGACTGCCAGTCCAGCACTGTCAAGAGGGCCAGGGCTGGTGGCTGAGAGGGAGAAACCTGCCCTGCTCACTGTTGCAACAGCCAAAATGTATGCCTCAAAATATTGCTTTTTCTCAGAGATGCAATTAGGAAATACTGTGGAAAAGACCTGGGTCTGCCAGGGAAAGGGGGTGCCATGTGGAAAGGGTCAGTCATGGGGAAGAGCTCATGTGAAATCTTCCCTGGGTTTATATTTTCCACCACAAACCCCTTTCAATGCTCTTTTTGACATAAAGAAGCGAGGGTTTCTACCTGTTTCCTTTTACAAGACAAGGGAGGAAAAGTAGAAGATATTTTCCAGATTGCAACACTCATGACTCTTGTGATGGGAGCTTCTCCCTCAAAGACCAGAGTTGGGAGTGCAAAGAAATCCCTGCTGCTGTTTAAAGCCGTGCAAATACAAGAGACATTTAGTCTTCTGCCCATGGAGGAAAAAAAAAAACTGTTAGAAGGTAGGTGTCAGCATTCTTTCAAGTTTTTAAAACATTTTCATGAGTCTATGATTTTTATGAAACTCTCAGGTAGCAGGAAAGCAATGCTCACAGGTCAGGGATTTTACTGGTGCCCAAGGAATCAAGGTGTTGGTTCTTTAGCTAGAAAAGTGCAGTCTGGTTCCCTAAGGGTAAATAGAGACAAAAGCCTCCTGCAAAGATTTGATGCATATCATGACCAGACAAGAAGCAGAGCTAGATACATGCTGTGATTTCAGTCTACTGTCTATTAAGTCACAGAAATATAAAAATTAAATAAAAGGCAGGATAAGGCTGGGAAAAGGCTCAGAGCCAGGACTATGAGGTAAGTTGGAGAGATGTACTCCTGATCTCCACCATGCCTGCAATCCCTTAAAGGCCAGTTAGAACCAGCAGGAAAGAGCAGAATCAATTTAAATTGTGGGAACTATGAGACTTGTAGACAAAAAAAAAAAAAAAAACAACCCCTTGAGTACTTCACCTGTGCCTAGGTGTGCAAGTTCAGCAGCTGGGAGACTTGGACACTTGCTGTTGCAAAGGCTGATTCACACTCCAAAGTAAGTCCCAACTGCCTGGTTTCACTTAGTAATTGCCTTTTCAGATTGAAGAATTAAAACAGGGCATGAGGGGAAAGACAAGTCAAGCACCTTACATTACATTACATTCTAGGCGCACAATAAGCATGGAAATCAGATGGGAAACTGCTCAGAGAACCACCAGGCACTGATGGGCAGAAGCTCCTCACCCAGCTGAGCTCCCTGAGAGGACCTGATCTGCAGCCTTCACCCAGCACTGGCACAGAAGCACTACCAAACATCAGGAACTGCTCCTGATGGCCTTGTACAAAGTCCTCATCAATATGTCAGGACCATTTGGGGAGCATGCAGGAGCCAGGACAGAGAGCACTCCCCACACTGGGCAGATGCAGTCTCCTCCTAAAGGTGTCTGGCAAGCCATATGCACAGTGACTAAGGCACTGTGACCCTTGTGAGAAGCTCCAGTAAGATCCTTCAGCAAGAAGACCCTGCTCAGTAAAACACCTTGAAAAGCTACACTTTTCCAGCTGGTAGTGGGGAAGGATCTGCAGCTTGGGAAACCCATGGCTGGCTTCCTGCACAAGCAAGCAAATTTTGCAGGGTAAAAGTCACCAAGGGATACAGGTTAGATTTTGAGAAAGTGCAACATCTCTGTCCAGGCACTGCAAGGGGAAAATGAGCTGCCCAGGCTTGGCATTTGCAGAAGCCACTAAGGTGAAGAGCTTAATCCTTACCTTACGAAGGCAGCTATCAGCTAAGGAGCGACACATTGTTCCACCCCCTGCCCCTCCAGTCACTCTTCAGGATACTTTCCTGAAGCTCTTTTCCAGATATAAAGGTCCAAGCAAAGGCAGCCCTCTTCAGGGATGAAGAAACCTGGTCTTCTGAATCACACTCACCCAGAATGCCATTCTGTCCAAGGGAAACAAGAAACTGCCACCCAAAGTGACAAACATTTTTCCAGATCACCTCTTCCAACCCCCATACCAATTGTTTTCCTTTTTCTCACAGTTTATCCCCAAACCTTCACATTTCTGAAAGTCTCCGCCATGCTCACTAGAGACTAGGGAGTGGGAAACTTCACCTCAAACAGAACCGGGCTCTGAAAAGAAGCCACCAATCCCCCACAGAAGTGTTGGAGGCTGGAGGGACAAGTGTCCAATGTCTCTCCAGTAGCAAAACCTGACGTGTGGTAGATCTCACCTTAGTCTTTTCTAGAGTAGCTAGTATGTGCCACCTGAGAAGGTTCCTTGGCCTACAGAGACCTTCCTGCTCATTCCCTAGGACAAAGATGGCCCAAGGACAATGGATGGTTCATAGCCCAGCCCTTGTGAAATCTTGCTTTTGGGTAATGAGCGGACTGAGGTGGACCTCTCTCCAGCTCTGGTCCAGATGGGAGGGCAAAACAGTTCACTCACTGTGAAAATGTGCTCTCACCTCTTGCTGGCTGGAGATGAGAAGGACACAGTGCTCATCTGCCTTTCCTTTCTCATCACAATGACATTGGTAGTCATTTTCAGCCTCTCTTCGACCTACTTACTTAATTTTCCTTTCACTTTTAAAGATTTTTCTGCCCCCACCCCTCTTTCAGGCCCCAGGTTGCCTTTGTGATTCATTTCTGGGTGGCAGAGGTGGCTTTTCTCTGTGTGCAGGTGATTTTGCAAACCAGCCCTTACACGTGTTTTGCAACAGGCAGACAGCAAATTGTGCAGTAAGTGCCTGCAATCCTGGCCCAGAGAACAAAACACAGTCGGTTTGGCTGCAGAAGCATCACAGAATATATTAAAAGAGCTCATTAAACTCACTTTGGTTGTGCTCCAATGCATGTTGAAAGTCAGGAGAGACTCCCCCACTGACACGAACAGGTTTTGGATCAGGGTTAACACCATCAACCTGGGTGTTTGGTAGCTGCTGAGCCCAGCTGAGTCCTGGGTTATTACTGTGCATGCAAGCTGTCCCTAATAAAATAAAGAAGACCAAAGGGCCTCCTGTGTTTAATAATCTGTGATGACTTATGAATCATCTGTGTTTGTTAATATTCACCTTGTACACAGCCTTGTCTTTTTCTAGTTAGCACCCAACTTGTCCTTCCTTAACAAAACCACAGCCAGCTTTCCTGCAGAAGGTGAATTCCTTTCAGAGTTGAATTTAATTTGCTTCAAGCTAGCCCTTTAAATCCAGGCTTTTACATACAGTTACTCCAGAGAATATGAGGAATGCCTCTGCTGGTTTTTCACTGAGCCTATTTAGCCTTTTTTGGACAGAAGGAAGCATCTGAGAGGCAGAGCACATTTTTCCCTCTTTGAATCACAGAAGGAACACCACAGCTCATTCCTCACGTCCAGACTGCTTAACCCTTCCAGTACTCAAGCAGTCCTCAGCTGCTCCTCTGGTGGCACTGGAGCCTCTTGCTATCAGTTTGCCTCCTGCCTGAAAGCCTTGGACACATATTAGGTACCCTGGCAAACAAAAGTGTGGGGTTTTCCATCCTTTCAGGTCTATAGCCAAGACAGTTGTTCCCATCTTGATCCTGCGATACAAACCACAGCCTGACATGAAGCCCCACAGCTCCTTGCACAGCAAGGCCCCAGGCAGAGGTTCTTCCCTCTCTGAAACAAGAAGAGTTTTTCCCTTCCCACTCATTTATTTGCTGCCACAACAGCTGGTCTCCACAGGCTTACTGAACAGCCCTCCAGCTTAACTCAGTTTTCAAGTGCACTGAATTTGCATCCACACCACATGACCCAGGCTTTAAGCCTGCCCACACACCTGGCAATAAGCTCCCTAGGATAAGTTTTGCTGCAGGGACTGACTCTTGGATGGCCATAACATTACTAAGAAACTCCCTTGCCCTCTTCTCCTCACACTCCCATGGGATGATGTGGCATGTCAGATCTCTGAGCTGGAGAGCACAGGGAAAGTCAGAGCACCAGCTGTGGGACTCCAATTTCATGCATACACAGAAGGTGTCCTATATAATTTTTTTTCCTAGTGTTCCAATAGACATTAAATTATCCATACAGGCAAAGTGAAGGAGGAAAACAAAGCAGATCACATCTCTGCCAGTGCCTGGAGAGTGACAAAACCTTGGCCACATTTTACAAACATGGATGCTGGCTTTTTTATATGCTGTCCTTAAGATAAAACATTCCCCAAAATGACTTCAGGTAAGATAACTTCAGATGTACTTTTTTAACTGAGATGGTAATTGAGATGTCTGATTGCTAAAAGCCCCACTCTTAATAAAATGAAAATACCACATGACAAAACACTGTAAACAAAGTCTGACAGATGTGCCTATTTGAAAGGCTGCAAAGGAAAATTATGTAGCAACCATTTTACAGTGAAAGAAACAATTGATTTCAAATGCCAAAACTGACGGGGACTTAAAGAATGATCACATCTCAGCTGAGCCACATCAGCCTCTGCACCTGCACTCCCAGCAGTGGAAAAGACCCAGTGATTGAGCAGCACTGCCTACCAGGACATGATTTCAACTAGTCTCCTACCCCAGCAGGCTATGCCAAGACAGAGGGAGAGCATCCAAGCACTAGGGCTAAACACTCACCATCAGGAATACAGCATCTGTGCACCAGACCACTCAACAGCATACATTTCTCAGTTTTGAATGAGCAGAACATCTAATTTCTAGCCAATTAGCCATGGTTAATGGAGTTTATGTTGTGTCTGTGCAGGAAAACAGGCAGTATGTGGTCCAATATGCAGTTAGTGGGACACAGAGACAGGCAGCTCCTGATGTGGCAAAAGGCTCTCCCATCAGCTTGCCAAAAGTATTTAATGAATCTGAACCAGAAAAATGAGTTTGCATTGGTCATTAGTGCCTTGCGTCATGGGGCTGGGATACTTTTTGATGTTGTTACCAGGAGCTTTGAAACCACAGCCTGCAGCCCAGGGAATGAACATTGCAACGGACAGGAGGAGCCACAGGATGCACCATGTGATGAACAGCACTGTTGCCCTCACTTCATTCTGGAGAGCAGAGCCTTGAAATATGGTTGTGAGGACCACACATATGAAGAGAAAAATCTCAGCTACTCTAACATGGTTCCAGAAGAGCCTAAGAAACTTAAAACATGACAGTAAAAAAAACAGCATGAAAAAATACCTACGTGGTTTAGTGGTACCCAAGATGGTAGGACAGCAGCTGCACAAGGGAGAGCAAACCATTTCTAAATTGACCAGACATAGTTCTGCAATTGTAATGGTTTCTGCAGGTGGTCAAAAGAACAAGAATAGTCCATTTCCTGTAACAGCTTCATCAGCCTACAGGAGCACTGGGACTCACAGCCACTTCACCAGAAATTCAATGTTCTGCTTGTCATTATGCCCAAGGCCAGGGATCCTTTCTGCAGCACTGCTCAAGCACCACAGCAAAGACAGCCCCTATCTCAAGCAGCTTAGAGACTGAGAACAGATGGTTTATGTTGTAAGGAATTAATTGGCAGTCTTTGGAGGAGAGCAGAGCACAGCAGCTGTTGACACAGCTTCTTTGCCCAGCAATGAAATACTTCTGCCTCCAGGGAGGAGCATGGCAGATGCTTCTGCAGGGACCTCAGGCGCAGCCATGGCTGGGGAAGGTGGTGGCACCATTTAGCAAGACGCTACCACATCCCAAGAAACTAAGGACATCTCAGCCCAGAAACCAAGTGTGTTTTCAATTTGTCAAAGAACATTGTTTCACACATTCACCGAACATCTACTAGGGCAGAAAATACACAGCAGTTGGCTCCTTGCCTGTAACTGAGGCACATTTCTCGTGGGTCACTGGCTACATGCAAAACCCACAAAGGTCAGAAGTGAATTTCCACCCATGCTACACACCTAGTTTTCACAATATGTATCACAGACCAAATGGATGAGCTACAGAAATATGACCCTGTTGGTCAGGTTCAGGCACTTAACTCCTCTCTAGTTCTCAGGAAAACCCAGCTCTCTCATCTGAAGAGACATTAAAGTGCAGTATGCTGAGGGAAGGGGCTTTCCCAGCACTTTCCCTTTCGTAAGTCCCTGCAAACACCAAAGCACTGACATGACATGGAAGTAGCAAAGAAATTTCTACCTCCCCAGTGCCCACCATTTCTCATGGATGGGCACAGTGCAAGTGAGGTGAATAAGAGGAGGAAATACTCTGGCATCACCTCTGGAAGGAGACTGTTGCTAGAGAACAGCAATATCACTTCCAGCTCTTCCCAATGGTTTCTACACTTCCTTTGTTCTAAATAAAGAGAGGCTGGAGACCAATCTCTGGCTAAGGCAGAGATGTGGCTTAGCTCCTCCACATTACAGCAGGGAGGAATTCCCCTGAGCCCCAGACCGTGCTGTTGTGGCCCTAATTACCCATTCCTTAAATCATACGAAGGCTACAGCCCTTCATCCAAGCAGGGTTTACTGCCCTGGTGTGGGAGTGGTTGAAGAAGCCAACCCTGCATCAGTCATACATCTGTCACTCCCCTAAGCAATCCACTGCATGACACCACCTCCAGCCATGGCGCTGTGACTGGGAGAGCATTGCTCAGCTCCACTGGGCTATGAACCAAGCCACACATGCAACCACACTGGAGACAGACTGGCCTTGTCTCATTTAGCAGGACATGAAGACCGGACCTTTCTCACACAGGCCAGTTTGTCCTTATTCACATTCAGGCAAACGAAAAGATCCAGTTCTTCACCCAAGTCGTCCCAAGCTAAACCCACAAGGAAGGTGAGAAATTAGGACAATTAAAATAAAAAAAAAAAAGTTTAAAACAATCTTCTTTCCAGTGCTCTGAGACAGGCAAAAAATACGGACAGACCACAGCTGGATTTTCCAAGACAAGGCCATCAACTGTTCTACAATGAGCAAAAAAAGCAACAACCCATTTCTGAAAAAGCAAGTATCTCTCCTTTCAACCCAGCACTGCTATTACACTCAAAAAAAATGAGCATTTCCTGAGGAAGTGGGAATATACAGTGTGAAAACATGCAAGTGAAGGAGGCAGAGACTTACCAGTAAAAACACCAGCTGACTCCTTGCCTCTTCAGGAGCTAATGCTGGCTAACTCCTTCTGTTACTGTCTTCCCCTTCACTAGTGCTACAATCTGCATAAATGTTGAAGAACTTTAGATTCAAATATTCACCTGAGCAAAACTAAAACTCACACAAGTTCTTTTCTTCTCTCCAGGCTGGCAGAGTTTCAGTCTCCAGTGGCAGGTAAGAGGCAGTCAGTGGCAAAGAAAAGGTGAAGCAGTGAGGGGGAGGTAGGGAGAGATTTTTGGTTATGGTAACCAGTTCTCTCTCTCTCTATTTTCACTCCCCTGATTTTCCAAAATTTTTCTTCAATTTTTATAGTGTTCAAAGGAGGGTGTACATGGTTTTTTGGCAGGAAAGCTCCAGCATGAAGGTCTTGTGAGAATTCCTGGCAGAAAGCTGACAGACATTTTTTTGGTAGGAAGTTTTGACAGGCAGAAACAATGGCAAAACATTATTTCTATATTATCTGTGTGTAGTAACTAGGTCAAAATAAAGAGTTTCTGGCTCTGGGACAGCATTACACCCCTCTAACAAGGGCGAACATCTTCCCAACAGAAAATCAGAAAACAGATCAGTCTCTGCCTAGAGCATCATTCACACTCATTTGGGCCAATTCTGACGGGCTTCCTTGCCCTGAAATTAGTGAAATGCCGTCATTACCTTCAAAAGCTGACACGCCAGCAGAAGCAGCTGCGTATTTCTCAAATCCTTCTTTGATACCAGCCTAGTAACCTTTCAGACAAAACATGCCCGTACCCCAAAACCTAGAGCACTTCTCAGAAAGTCCACCTAAAGTCTCCGACCATGGCCACATGTGGTGTCAGCAGCAACACCTAAGCCATCAGTTTTACCAAGTTATTTTTAGCCTGGATCAGTTCCCTGTTCTGTATTACCCCTGGTCTCACAAACTGGTGCTGTGGATAAAGAGGGAAGCAAGAACAGGGAGCATTAGTTAAACTGGTGTTGCTGCACAGAGAAACATTTGGCAAATGTTTCCCCAAAAGCTTCTTCTGTTTGAGCCTGGAGAAGGTGGGTATTCCTGAACAGCATCAAGAAAAAGGCTGGAAATGAAATCTTGTCAAGCAGACCCTAGCACACATTAGCAGTACATTAACACCCAGGGATGCTTCCCTTTGCTTCAGAAGGATGCAGTAACAGAGATATTCCCCTAGCATCAGCATGGGAACAGCCATCCTGCTTGGGATGCTTGACATGCTCTAGGCGGCATCAAGAGTGGTATTAGCAGTCCACACACCAATCCACAAACCAGTTTTGTCCAAAGACAGTGTAGACATGCCCTAAAGGTACAAGTTCATCTTCTACAGTGATTACAGCAGTTTACAGATGAAGAAATTAAGCTAATGACTTTCACTGTGCCTGGCTTTTCTTCCCATCCTTCTCCCTTTTACCAGCCCTCAGAGCGGGATCAAGACAACATGACAGTTCAGAAACTATCAGCCACTTTTTTGGTATGATGGAACAAGGTATGTCTGGTTTTTGGGAGAATGATGACGTATCCATCAGGAGCAAAGCTGGAGCAGACCCCTGGTCCAACCTACCACACAGCTACTGATGGGATGAGGCTGGGCAGAAATCACATGGGTGACAACCCTTATGCTGTGGATCCAAAGCAGTGTTGATGAATCATGCACATGGAAGGGAGCATAGTATTCAGGCAGAAACTGCCAAGCTAGGCCCAGAAGTTAATGCTGCTGAGATCCCAAAAGGAGGCTTAAATCAGAGCCCCACCATCTCCCTTTGCTCCCTTGGCAGCAGAAACCTGCACTAGGAGTGGAATGTTACGGATCCCAGAGGGGCTGTGGCTCTGCAGGAGCACTGGCGAGGGATGCTTGCCCACCTTCTCCTGCTGCTGGGCAATTGGGCTACTGCAGATCCATGAAAAAAGAAACTGTAATTTTGTAATCCTGTTGACTCAGGAAAGTACTAAAAGACGAGAGATTAGACATGTCATTAGTTTATGAAGAGCCCTGTTCTTTGTAGCTGCCTGCAAACACCAGTGCTTCAAGCTGAAAGTACCTCCTGTTTTGCAGGCAGGTGCTAGATAAGGTCAGCATCCCATAATTCACCAGAGGAATATTGCTGAGACCATGCCCCTTGGCAGCATTACACAGCAGAAGGAATCAATGCCATTTCCTCTGCTTTGTTACACCATAGTCCCACCAAGAAGCTTTCCTACACAGTTCCTGTGAACAGACCGCACAGAAAATTAATTCTTCAAACATCTGTTACCTTCTCCCTGTGCAAACACCAGGCTGCTGATTGATGAAGGAAGGATACAAATATTTACAGACAAGGTGAAGGTGGGAGCTCTGCCAGACATTGTGCTTGTGGGTGCTGCTGGACAGCAAATGAAGCTGAGAGGGTAGCTCTGGCATGAGCCTGCTGCAGAGACAGATCTGGCAAATCCCAGATCCAGCAGTAAATAATTTTTTCTTGGACTGATCTCAAAACATTTGGTTTAAAGCTGGGATGAACAAAGCTGAAGCAGGGGTGAGAAATCAATCCCATTAACCATCACAGGCCCTAGTGATACATAAGGCTCTCCAGCACACCAGCCTCATCACACCACATCAGGCATTGGTGCCACAAGAAGCCTGCTGTGCAGCAGGAAAGGCTGGCACTGCAGGAAAGATGAGCAGCCACAGGAACCCCCTACCACCATCTCCCAGACACCACCTAAAGACCCTCCTTTAGCTAAATTCAGTATTTTCCTCATCCAGGTAGTTATGGAGCTTGAATATTCCCCTGCCCTCATGCAGATCAACTAGAACAAATCAGCCTCCCACTGCATCAAAGTAAGGAGGAGGCAGTTTCTGGGCTGGCTGAGAACTGGAACCATGACTGTAAGGATGGTCCCTAGTACAGCTCCAGTCTATGTCAAGTAGCTTTATTCTGCAGGTATCCAAGATTCTGCATGGGCCAGACAGCACTTCCAGCAGTAGCATGGATTATCCTGTTCTGGAGGTAATTTAATAACATATAGACTTGACCAAACCTGGCCACAAAACACCTTTATTTGGTGTTTATTTGGTATACCTTTAATTTCTTTATAACAATGTAGCCCCCTGTATGCTCATTTCCCCATTCGGAGACCTAAGGACAAGCATCCTGGGGTGGGTGGGCTCTCTTCCATTCCAGTTTTTGCAGGTTCATTTATGAATTCCTCTTTGATTTGACCTTTGCAGCCATTCATAGCATGAGGCCAGTTCCCTGGAGTTTCTCCTTCTCCCTAGGCTAGAAAGCAAGTTGCTCTTATCAGGGCAATGTTGGCCACAGCAGCAGACCCTGCCTTTGATGCTTAACAGGGAGAATTTCACTTAGTCTTGCCTTAGTAAAGGAGCATATTCCTCCCAAAGTTACAGCAGGGCCCCTCACATTAAAAAAACATGCTCATTATAAAAAAACCCTGTCCTACCTGCTGCGGTGCCCTTGTCACATCTCATCACCCTCTACTTTCTGCTTTTCATTTCTCAGCCTAAAGCCATGCTCCAAGAAGCACCTCACTGAAACACAACAAGTTATTTTTCCAATTCCTGTCCCTACCAGTTCCAGGAAGTCAGCCGTGATATTGCCTTCATGTATCAGATTTCTGGACTCACTCACTCACGGCAACATGAACCACACAGCAAGAACACATCCTGCACAGCCCAACCAGAAGGCCTAATCGAGTGGCCAGGCAGGGATACAGGCCATGGTGAAGCCCATGGGGAGATTTGGGCAGAGCAAAAGTTTTCTTTACTCTCTCCTCCCACCAAGCAACACAAGCTTGTCCTCCATATGGGAACCGAGTGGCTGGCACATGTACACTCCTCATCAACAAACACAACAGTCACGGATATGGAGACATATACCTCTATGTGCTTTGAGGAGAAAGCTTAAGACCTATTGTTCCTGCAGCCAGAAGATCCTTGATTTATTTCAACATTGTGGGTGGCACTAGCTGTCTCTCCCCTCCTTTTCCCCCACTTCAATCTGTATTTGTTCACTACACCAGCACAACCCTTTCCATTAAGCATTCCTTCAATTCCAGGCCAAGGGGATAGACCCATTTTCTCTGATCCAGATCTGCAAAAGTCCCTTCCATAACTAGCAAAGCGACTCACTGCAGGCAGCTGAAACCCTGGCAGAGCTTCCTATTTCCCCTACCACTTAGCACATATCTGGCTACAGACTGCTGCAGAGCCAAGAGCTCCAAAGGCTCAGAGGGCTCGAAAAGCACCCACTCCCAAGGTGATTGCTTAGAGCTGGAATCAGGACTCCTCTGTGTGAGGCATTACACAAACATTAGGAAAGGCCATGGTCTGTCTTGAGCAGCTTTGCAGTTGAGAATGTTGAGTCAGAAACAGAGCTTTTTGTAAAGCCAGCGTACCTACAATGTATCCATGTTATGCAGTGCATCCAGGCTCATTGTAGGGACAGAAAGTGACCCTTCCATATAACTCAGCAGGATTCAGTCTGCTTCTGAACCCACTGCACTGCCCAAGGCATTGACTGATTTGTTGACCAATTCCCCATGGCATGCCCTAGGCAAAGTAGCTCAAATACATGTCCAACATAGCATCTTCCTCACCTCCTTGGGACAGCAAAGGAAACCATCGACCAGCAGTGAAAAGCCAAATACTGCTGGGGAGTGCTGTCATTGAGGGGTACTGCCACACCTCCAGCCAAATTAGTGAGGAACCAGCACCCCATGTCATGCACTGCCATGCTGGCCCCTCCTCTGCAACGGCCCTGGGGACAGACACCTGCACACCTCTACCCTGCCTGCTTTGTCAGGCCTCTGCAGAGCTGCAGGACCACTTAAAAAAGGATTCTGTAATTACAGTCCAGAACTCAGTGTCACTCACCCAGCAAACACATTCCCTTGCAAGACTGCCTTATCTTGTGGAGTTGGTAGGCACAGGATGTGCACACAGTGGCATACTGGGGATGACAGAGGGCAGGAGGTGCCCTTAAGGCCCTTGTTTCCTTCTGTCTGTTGTGCTTTCAAAAGAATTTGTACTTTTTTATGCCTCCTGCAATGTCCCCAGAAGTGCTCTACCTGTCCAGCCCACAGAGGAGCTGCCAGAAGGTCACAGACCCATTGCTCCAGGGCTAAGGAGACAGATGGGCTATCTGCTGTGCCTGCTCCCCAGGCCATGCTGCAGGCCGCTTCTTACAAGCACAACCCACCATAGAGCAGGTTACTGAACACCAAGCAGGAATATTCAACAGTACAATGCTAACATGGAAGAATGTAATTCCTACATACTTCCTGCCATGGGTGAACCTGGGGTAAGAAAGAGGGGAGAAAGATGTCACCACCTATATCTCTCACCACAGCAATCTATCTCTCACCAACTATCAGACAGAATGCCTGTCCTCCCAGTGTCCTTGCTCCTTTTTTAGCTCCTCTGTAACAGAACAAAGCCAGGTGGTTTATTTACACAGATTTCTCCATTAAGACACAGGGATGTTTGTCTCACACAGAACACTCCCTGTTTGCATTGTACCTCCCTCTGGTTGTTGTGTGCACCAAGGAAGCTTTGGCAGTTTAACGCTTGTGTACCTGCACACCACACAGCTTCTATGATTAACCAGTTCCTTTAGACTAAATTATCTTGCCTGAGGGAAGAAAGAAACATGATGCTTGGCTGAAAAACTTAAGTGCACATTCTCCAGCTTGCCATTTCACTCAAGCAGACAAACATTACCTGTACAGTTCCAGGGACAGTAAATAAATGTGCCTTTTCACCTCTTCTACCACTCTGCTCAAGGCTGAGCCATGCACAGCATCCAGATGCTATGTTATGTTTTGCACTTGACTTAATGCAGTCCAAAGGATTTTCTAAGTCACCCCCTCCCAAGCCCCTCAAAGTGTTTGACAAAGAGATGGCATATCCATCCATAATGCAAAGGATGAGCAGACACACAACTGTCCAGCACTTTTTTTAGAGTGCCTCCCACCTTTCTCCTGCAGAACACCAAGCTCTGGATGTTCTTTTTGCCAATCCTTGCCACAGAGGAAGAAGACACTGCCCTAGGCTCTAATGTGAGAGACTGGTTTACCCTTAAGCCATGCTCCTTAGCATCTTCTTTTTTTAAAAGGATGGCCTGGTCCTTTAAAAAAATAACAGATAGGCTCCATGCAACACAGTTGCCAGGATAGTTGCCACTGACAACCAAATTGAAGACCAGCAAGACTCATCTTTATATTCATTTATTGCCTTTAACTCCTCTTTTTGCACACACATATGGCACAGGCATCGGTTTTCTTTTTCACATTGCCTTGTTGACATCAACAAGTGGTTTCCATGTCACCTTGTATATTTTATAGACCACAGGACTAGAAACACACCAGGCCGTACACCAATGGGCCAAACAGTGCCAGTCCAGTCCCAGAACGCCAGACCCAGAGTTAAGCAGGCTTTCTGCAAAAGACAGATGTGAAGCCTAAAAAGCCCAGCCTTACAGAGGCAGAGGAACCACATCACATCAAGGTGAAGACACCTAAAACACACACACTATCAGCTACCAATGGGAAAATAAAGCAATACAGAGGGTGGGACTTGACTTGGGCAAATATACATAGGGAGGGCTGGTGGTAGAAAGGAGGAGGTGGCACTTTGTGGTCACTCATAAAAGGGACATGTGAATCAGGTCATCACTGCCACATGTTGACTCCAGACAGACGTCATAACCTGCCATATTCAGGGCTAGGCAAACACAGCCAGAGAGCCCTCCTGGTGTAAATCAGTCTTGTATTTGTGCAAGTCAACACAGTGATGCCAGGTTACGTCAGAAGGCAGCCTCCCAACAAGAGAAGAAAGTGCAAGAGAGTTGTTTGAACATTCTGTGCTGCATAAAAGCTAGGCTGTGGCAAGTCCAGGACCAGCTACAAGGGAAATCCTGGAGTAACTTCAGGAAAGATCCAGGAGTTCTGGGATTTTGACACTGTTCCCATCACACTGGGTGCCAAAGGTACCTTAAATTCACCCACAGCATTCCTATGAGAAACTCCAAGAGTTATCCTCAGAGACCTTGCTGCTGATTTAACACAGCTCAGTTAAACATAAAAGAAACTAATAACTGGTGTACAGTGTGAAGTTGAAGAACAAAACTGCCTTTCCTCTCCAGCCAGAACACCTCTCAGAACACCATGGTCTACTTGAAGGAATATCCTCTGGAGCCTTGAGACAAGTTCAGCTTTATAAGTATCAGATCAAAAATTTTGCCCAGAAAACACTGCCAAGCAGAGGCTAAAGCTCACCAAGTCAGACCTGGCTTTCTCTGTTTCTATTCAAAACAATTCAAGACTGCAACAGTGAGGACAGACAAGACAGCAGTGGGACAGAAGCAGATCTGAACTAAACAATTGACAAACCTGTCTCTGGAAGAAGGGAAAGTTCTGATCCAGTGGTGATCAATAATCACTGATGTACACGAGTGGTAATCTGCTCATCTGGCCTCTGAAGCAGTCCACAGGAAGAATGACAAGTCCTGGAGGATGGGTTAGGTATTCATGGGTTAGCAGCAACCAGGCAGCTTAGCCTTTATACAGCTTGATGATGTTCACCAGTGATGGCCTGACAAAGCTGTTTAACCCACCACAGGCTTGTCTGGTCTCAGGTCCTGAGGGAAGTGGATCCTCTCACAGAGCCTGCAGTGGAAAGATGGGACCAACACGTCCTGAAAGATCTTTCGAGTCTTACCTCTGCCCTATAAGGGCAGGCCAGCCCTATGCATATAGGTATTTGCAGGAACAGTTGGCCAGCTGCTACATCTGCACACATGGCCCAAACCGGTGTTCCCACTTCCAGCAAGAGAAGCCAGGATACATTACAGATTACCAGGTAGAGAATACAGACCCAGCACAGCAGAGACCTGCTGCTCTAAGAGGCCCAAGGGTAGAAAAGGCAGAGAAGTACCTCTGCAAACAGTGGGGGGAAACAGGAATAAGAGGAGCTGCAGAGTTAAAAGGAGAGGCATATACTGAAAGCTTGTGAAGTATCTTACTTCCAAGGAAAAGTCACTCCTGCTTCTCACATTAATCAGGGCACTTAAACTAGTCCTAAGCAGATGCTTCCACTTCCTTTGTCCAGCTCTTCTTAAACCCACAAGCAGCCCACTAAGAAACAGAGCAAATATGTGCAAAGATTTACAGAGAAAAACAGAGACCTTTGGAAAACACCCCATAGAAGCAAGCTCGCCTCTTCCAGCACAGAGGCAGCTGTGCTTTTCTGCAGGACAGCTTCCAATGTTTTCTTTCTCTGTGCAGACGAGGGATTTCCTGTCCTCCATGGCAACAATCTTGCATTTACTGAAGGAGGCTGTGCCAGTAATCTCCAGAGCAGAATGAAAAATTTTAAAGTGGCACTGCCTGTTAGCTCCCAGCTTTAACCTGCAGATGTTTTCCACACCCATGCTCCAAATCCACTCAGCTACCTCCTTAAAAGGTTTGCAAGTGGGGGTAAATCTCCAGTGCTGCACTGCCCACTGGAGGGAAGTTCAAGCACTAGTGATCACAAGTCTTTCTGAAGAAGTCACAAGCCACCAACACCTTGCATCAAGAGCTCTCTATGCACCTTCCAAAGGACAAGCTTTTTGCTTTTTCCAACAAGTAACCATTTCCAGTTCAAAGACAGTCCCTGTCATGCAGGCAGCCCTGGATTTAGACGGTCCAGGTTTTACCACTGCAGTTTTAGAAGTAATGACTGCCACTCCTTCCTGACAGGGAAGCACTCACTGAACCAGTGCTGGTCCACCAGTTTCAAACACAGCTGAGCTAAACTAAGCCTCCCCAGCATCTCACCTCTCCATCCCCTCTAAGTCACTCTTGCACAGGTCTTTGTGCTTCTTAGCCCCAGGAACACAGATTCAGCGCACTGACTTGGCAAAAAGCCTTTTTCTGTTTCAGCCCACCTTCGTTTTGGCCCATCTCATGCCATTTTAATGAGTTATATCAGCTTGGCACAAGGCCACATGAACATCAGGACCAGTTCAAGAGACGTAATAAGAACAAAATAGGAAGGGAAGTGAGGCCATCCCCTTTCAGTGATAGCAGGGTCATGATGAAGCTACATTCAGTGCTGTCTCAAATTTTACTTTATTAGAACACTTCTGCTAACCTGCTCACTAACCTCTTATGCTTAAACAGGCTTTGTTTAGCAAAAAGAGGAGCAGCTCCAAGAGACAGAAGCCCCTGACTAAATTACACTAAACCTGACGTAAATTTTCAGGCAGAGCCACAAGTGCAATCTAAATCTGTGCTGTTTGAGAGTCAGGCTTTCTTCCTTCTACCTTTTTCTTCTAAAATCCCTCAGAGAGGGAGCAGAACAAAGTTGATTCTAACTAAACCAGACATCACAAAGCAGTATGTTGTTTTCAAAGCAGGCAGTAGGCTAGCATTAAACAGGAACCTTAAAGTTTTTTACTCTCGGCGAGTCAGACTCTCAAGGGCATTTTCCCACACAGAACAGCCTTAGGAAAGTTTCTGAGCACAGCAAAGCAAGATTAAACACAAGGAACAAAAAGGCAATGAGAATCCCTTAACTGATATGGAAGACTTCTACAGTTTTACCTAAAAGAAGTTAAGGTGCTGCACATGATCCAGCCACTACACTCCACCTCTGAGCACTGACAAGAAACCAAAGGGCCAGCACAGCAGCTCTCAATGCATTTCTACCTGCCTAGGACTTCACTGCCCTCTCTTGCATAAAGTGACCTTGCAATTCTACTGCTAAGTAAAACAGACCCACAGAAGAGAGCACTAAAAGTCATTTAAAACTATACATTTTACGTCAATGGAGCAAAGGCAGAACAGTCACACTGGCAGTTATCACATCTCCACAGAAGAGCAGTAAACTGCAGCCAAGGGACAGCCAAACTAAAAATCACAAGTACTTATTTAATCGCTTCCAACAGCACCTGATTGACACAGCAGGAGCCCTGGAGTGGAATTTCAGATTACAGTTAAATTTCTGGCTCTGACAAAAACCCCCTGTGGAATGACAGGCAGGTCACCTTTTCCACACACTACCTGAATTTCCTCCCCTGGACTGGACACTGTTCCTGCTTGTCTATTTAAGTTCAAAAGCACTCCTATTAGGGATTATTTTTAGCATGCAAGCATGAAAGCCCAGCTGAGCTGGACTCTGATCTCAGTTGGGCCTTCTCATTGGCTTTGTAATATTAAAAAGTAAACAAAAAGCACAGCTGAGCCCACACCAGAGCTCAGCCACTGGACAGCATTTTGATAGCAGATGAGCCATAATTTTTGGGCAACAGCGAGCTAAAAGTCCACAGATGGAGCCAGGCAACAATCTGAGGGATTAAAATGGATCACCAGTGCCTGCAATCCTTCACTAGTAACCAGTGAGCTGCAAATAGACTTCAAATCCATTTCATATATTCCACTGTCACCAAGCAATGATGCAGGTGTTTAGGAGTACAAATTAAAGTAACTCATAACTGTGCTCTCAACCATAGCATTAAGTGCTGGGAGAGCAAGAAAGTACTGAAAAGTACATCCAGCAATGGGAATTCTGCAGAGCTCTCTGCTTCAAAGCATAAACAAGCAGCTTCTCCCAATCTTTCAAAAGAGATGACAAGTCAGAAGCTATCAATACCTGCTGAGAAAACTTTCCCAAGTCCATGTTTTGAGAAATTCACATTTGTTATCATAAGCGTAGCACAAGGCACAGCCTCAGATCAGAGCTCGCCTACAGAGTTTGCAGTCCAAAAGAAACAGGATGGAACGGAGAGAAGCAGACTAAATTGGGAGCACATTAAAAACAAGAACAAACAATGAAAATCCCCCAAACAACTGTGTGAATCTCTAATTAAAACATTGGTAAATCATACCAAGATAACTTGGATGGCAGCTGAGTTTCTCAAGCTTGTAAAGCCAGTCATAGCTGCAGACCCACTGTGGGAAGCACAGACCCAGCAACAGCTAGCATAAACTGTACATGCCCACAGCTCTTCCAGGCTTTCTGTATCTCAGAGCTACAAAAAACATTCCTTATTTTGTTTACCAGCCTTAGCTTCAGTTATGTGTCTTCCTAGAACCACAGACCTCCATAAAGCAGGGCAAACCAGTTCTTTCTTGAAGTAAACTCAATCCTTAACCATTCCTACAAATGGCTACAAACCCATTTTATTACACTGCCTGGAATCAGTCTTGTGCAACAGGACACATTTATGAGCCTCTCTTATGTGATGGGTTGGCTTCCCATCTGCAGTTTTTCAATATCCAGACACTGCCAACTCCCGAATTACAACCAACATCTGTCTCACACACCCCAAAGATACTCTCATTTTAGTATGCCTGACCTGTTGCAAGGATCATATGAATACTGCAGCCTTCTGCATCCAGCTATCCTGCTGCTACTCTCTCCTGAGTTTGCACTGCAATCCAGATCCACTGCTCTGTGCCCATCTGAACTGCTAGCTCTATTCCACTGGAGACAGGCAGCCAGATACCTGCAGCACCCAAGGACTTGCTTGGTTCTAGCTCACTTTGCCTGAACCATCACAACAGTCATCATTGCTTGTCTGTGAGCAGATAAATGCTACTGCTGTCCACAGACACAAATCCTCTCCTTTCCCTCTAATGCTGAGCACAGAAATGATTCCTCAAGATCCATGCTTCTGTCAGGACAACAAAAAATTGTCTGCTCCTCCCCAAGACAGAAGAGAAAAAGCTAGACTCTAAACTTATCCTGTGGAGAAGGGAGCACTGTATCCTCTAACAGCCCAGTAGCTACATATGAGAAGGAGCATTCTCCCTTGGAGGACACTTTCTCTATGCCATTGCCTGTAACACAGGCCCCTCACACAGCACCGAAGTGCAGGGGGATGCACTTCTGCTACTCACTGCATTAAAGAGAATATCTTCTTGTCTCCAGGGTGGAGATTTGTACTTTTTGTGCTGCTACTGGGAGAACCCTGAGCCCATTTCAGGCAAGGTAAACTGGCTTAGCAGAGACCTGCTACTTATTGGAGGGAACATGGGTGGAAGGAATTGCATAGAACTAACCCAAGCATTCATGCTGCAGGCCATGGCATGCAGACCTCTAGAAAGTAGCAGCATCTGCCTTCATCACCAACACCAGAGCCAGATGTCTAACAAACCTTAGTAAAGTAGACCAAATAGTAGATTTTCCTGTGACCTCAAATTGATGAAGAAGAACTGACATCTCTGGTGTGTGGCTCTTCACAACAGTTACCATCACAGTGATAAGGTTTGTTCTCAAAAGCCAATTTGCAACCCATAAACTAGAGCAACAAGCTTGTAAAGGTAAACTGTTTTAGAGATGGGATCAGTAAATGTACACCAGTCAATCCTTGTTTGGGACATGTATGAAACTGCTCTCATCCATCCCAACCTGCCTCAAACTAAGCCTCAGCACTATTTTTAAAAAACTTATTTTCATATTGACCATAACCTGCCTTATCACACTTATCTGTCCATGCCAATTTCCCTTATATATCAACATATGTCCAGCCACCAGGTAAGAACTCATGCATGCAGCAGCTTTTCCAGGATTTCATTACTACTCATTCTGAAGGTAAACACGAATAGGTTACCAGTAGCTGTTGCAGCCTGCCACCCACTGGCCTCCAGAAGTGTGATCTGTGCTTATTTCTGAATCAACACATTGAAGCTGACTACAATGCACTCTGCTGGCAATAGCTGGCACTCAACAGCTTCCTTCGGAGCAACAGTGGTATCAGCACAGACTGCTTTATAGCTACCATTTCTTGCACTTTGTTGCAGTTATTGTAAATTAACTATAACGACAATAACTACAACATCAGTATAAAACCACAATTACATCCACTCGAAGTGTTCTACATACTTTCAGTCTGTTCAGATTAATAGTTTAAGTCAAGATATTTCAAGAATTTAGAGTGCAAACCACACAAGAACAACCGTCTCATGAAAAAAACCTCAAAAAGGATATTTGAAAGAGAAAAAGGGTGTCTCACGTAGCTTCAAACACTATTACTAGCAGTGCATGAAGCCCACCATAATCTGGACTGCTTCTGGAACAGGGACATGAAGTGTTGCTTGCCATGAGAAAACCAGCTGCAGCCTTTCTCTGTAGAAAATAAGAAAAGCCTTTGAACCAACTTGAAGTAGTTTATCCTAAACTTAGAGCTCAACCTCTTCAGCTGAAGACAGCTAGGTGCACAGGCTGCTGACTGATTCACAAAGACCACCCAGCTACTGGAGCTGGTTCAGAAAGACCCACCATAGAACAGTATTTTACTGAAAACCAGCATAACCAAGTTGCTACTTCTCCCATGTTACAGGCAGTAAATGCAAGAGGACATGAAGCAACCACGACTCCCAACAGTCACAGCACACTAGGAGAAACTCATCCTGACATGGGTGGCATACCAGCAGAGCCTAGGGTGAAACAGCCAGAAGTGAGAGCATGAGGCACAGCATGCCTCTTTAGGAAATGCCAAAGCTTTGCCAGCATCAATCGTCCAGTTTTGGACCACTTATTGCCCCAGGATAAGTGGCTAAGAGCTTATAAGACATCTGTCAGCTATCAGCTGTATAGAGGTCACATATGCACAAGCAACCACAAGTTGAAATTGTTCCTGTCAAACAAAGGTAAAAGGAGACAGTTCAGACATTTTTCAGCTAGATTGCTGTAGAATGGTGTGCCTGGTAAGAGCAATAGGTCACAGGAAAGTAGACTATTGAACAATCCTTAGATACTGCCACTGAGCTGCCCATTCTCGGAGCTTCTGTGGTTGAAGCTGCTTCAAGCAGTCTGCCCAGAGCACAAGCACAGACCCTACTTTGAGCATGATTAGAAGTTTAGTCACACAAAATTAAGCAAAGCTGAGACACTCCTCTAACTCAAAAAGTTGCCTTTAGAAGGATATGACTCACTGACCTATATCCATATGCAAATGACATCAGACCCTGAACAGTCTCAGCTATGGCAGCATGCACCCAAGTTGGCCATGCAAAGTTTCAAGAGGTTTATCTTATGGATGACTGCCTAGGGCTGTGCTTCCAGAAGCTCTGAAGTTTGAAATAGCCTCTTGGTGCTAGCAGGAGGTTTAAAGATAACTTTACAATGTTTCCTATATTGTCAATGTGAAGGAGTTCAAGTCATCCATACATATCAGTGCTTTTGAAAGGCTTGGTTTCCTCATGTGCAGCATACTGGAAGTAAAAGTTGCAGAAACCCACTCAAACAGCAACATAACTGGAAGTCCACACGTTTCACATCAACACCCATTCTAAGAAAAATCCCATTGAGTCAAACATTTATCTCTAGTCCTCTGAAGAGCTCCAAGTGATGATCAATTTGTGATAGTTCTGTGTCTGAAGCCTGTTTTATCATTTAACATCCCACAAAAATTCTTGCCATACAACAGCAGCTTGTTGTATCAGACAACTTTATTTGCTGTATTGCCCAAGTGTACAAATAGTGAACGTAGTCATAGAAATTCAAAATATATTGTAGTAGAAATCTGTCCGGGAAGTGGAATGTTAAGGTATTTGCTTTATAAAATTACTACACTTAAGTCACTCCCACTTGCAAGTTTTAAATAACCCAGGGCCATGAAGAGAAATTATGATCCTGCACAAAAGGAGTTCACAGGATACTTTCTGTTAGATGAAGTCAGTCAACAGCAAATTAATTTCTTACATTTGACTCATTTTGAGTTATCAGCCAACAGGATGTTAGCTACATCCAGACAATTCATACATAACTCACTTCTCATTTATACCAATAAAGTCAATGTATCACTATCAACATATTTAAGTGTTAGTCATAACAGAATCTCAGTGACAATATCTATTTTAAGCTAATGAAGTCAAGCCAATAAGTTGCCCCTGGCCATTAAGTGCAATTGATGCTTTTGTCACATTTTCAGGATAAGGCGCCTTAACTCTTGAACAAGTCAATACAGCTTTGCAGGAGAGAAACAGTATTCTGGAAAGGAAGAAAATTAGTTTCAGATGAGTATAACTGATAATTTAAATCCTGCCTTTCCCAATGAAGTTGCTTCCAAAGCAGTGGGTCCATATCAGGATTTTGTAGCCTGTGCCAATCCTAAAGATCTTCTACTACAAGACAAGCATTCAAGCAGTAACAAATCAAAACCAGATGATAGTTTCCAACCTACCTCTTCCTGCAGGCCTGTAACCATGACTCAGTTTGTAATAACGAGAGGGACAAGAGACAGCAGTAAGCTTTTAAAGGGGGCCAAACTGAGCAGTAATGTCAAGCCATTCCAGTTCAACACTGAAGTAGCTTACCTGTGGTAAAGTCCAGTACTCTTAGGGAGTGGGACATTAGGCTTTCATTCTTCAGAAGAAGCTGGAGGATGCAGTTACCTCTTCCTGCTTTGCTCTCTACACTAAGTAAACAAACCCTGTAACTTCTGTATCCTTTCCTAGACTAAGCTGGCAGTACATGGTGTGGTCCTCACAGCAATCTTTAAGCCTGCTCAGTAAAGTTTGGTAGAGGCTACCTCCACCAAGAGAGTATCCTTCTACAGCTAGCGTCCCCTTTCACTGACACGCCAAGTGAGAACAATTGACAGCTGGATTGCAAGCTGCAGAATGTGCTCTCACACCACTCAGGAGAACTGGAAGCAGCAGCTGCCTCTAAACATGCTCAAACCCACAGATGAGGCTGCCTGATGGGAAGTCAGGTGACCTGTTGTGTACAACCAGCAAAACAGACTTCTCACTTGCTGCAGTAGGCTCGTGTCCTAGGAGTGACAGGCTGAATGCAGACTTTCTGCATGGGACAGGTAAGATTGTCAGCATTTGTTCTCTCTATACATTTTGTATGCACTATGCCTACAGCTTCTCTTTAAGATCTCAGCTGAAGAGCCTAGCTTTTACTAGCTTTACAGTTCCTAGTTTTAAGGGGAATCCACTAAATCGTCCCAGTTAAACAGTACTTACTTCTCTGAACCAACACCTGTTAAATTCCAAAAAGAACACACCTTTGCATGTTTTATTTCCAGTTCTGCCATTTCAATTAAGTTTTTGCGGAATGCTGCTATTCTCTTCTGCTTGAAGCTCATCAGTTCTGTAGAGAAGAAAGAACAAAGGTAAGACGCATACAAAGTGTGATAAGTTTCAGTAATGCCCCTTATGTTTCATGAGGTTTGTTGTGCAGCTCTAGTTACAGTACTTGACAAATGAAAAAAGGGTCCAGGAGTTAGTCTTGCTGTTTTCTAGGCAGAGAGGCATTCATCACATAACACCAGCATCTTGGTGAGGAAACAGACAGCCTAAGACAGAAAACCTTTGTAGGAAGACAATCAGAGTAAAACAGCAATAAGCCACACAAGCTCTATGAGAACACTGAACATTTAAAAGCCAGATACACTAAAGGAATAGCAAGTGTACCATGAAAGCACGTCTCCTCTGCTTTATATTGTCTATATATATACATTCTTCTACTAAGAACCAGCATTTGGAACTCTGTATAAGTCACTTAGCTGTACTGGGACAGAACAAAAGCCTGTTTGCACAGTTCTGAGATAATTAGAAGCCTGAGGAGTTAACCTTCAGGTGGAGGCTGAGATCAAGAGTTCAATCTAGAAAGCAAATACTAGGGTCTTATAAATAAGGTTGGTCTAGTACTGACAGTGGTCTGCTACAGAGAATGACTTGAAAAATGTTTAGCTGCATTAGTTTTACAGGCATTATAGCAAGCTACTACTTGCTTCAGGAGAGTGTTTAGAAGCCTTCAGTAGCTGAAGGTCAGATGGAGACCTGGACTGCATTAAGATCTCCTTTAAGCATAAATAGATCAAAGACTGTTTTACCTTGTTTTGCAGATTCTGAAATCTTTTCAAACTTCTGACAACAATCCTGTTGATGCGCCTCAGCCAGACCAACATCCTTGCTCTTTAGTCTGGCTTTATCTAGGGCTTTGTTTGAGTTTTCATAGTCAACAAGAGCCCTTGTTCGTCTGTACAGAAGATCCTGAACATAGACAGAAATAGTACATGAAAGCCTTAAGAGGACTACTTCCCAAGCTGAGGTTACAACTACCTTAACAGCAGGAGGTTTCACGTCTTTCAGCACCAGATTCTGTTCCTTTCAATAAGCTATTATAGCCTGTCACACTCCTGGCATACCAACAGGACCCTTTCACCAGTGCAGCACATTTTCAGGAATTCTGAGGGCTACTGTAGGCATAGCTTTATTCCTTCAAGTAGATTATCCTGCTACAAGGTCGGTTTCTCCATTAAGGAGGAATAGCATTTTCTGAATTGCCTCAGCCTACTTCTGTCAGAGCTCCAATAACTTAAATGTCTACCAGTTTGACTGAAGCACTATACTAACCTAGCCATGAGAAGTAGGACAGGTCTGAGTCAATTCCTTTTGAATCTAGCAGCAGTGGAGTATTGGCATCTAAAGAACAGTACATCACACAAGGAGCCTGTAGTGAATGTTCCAGGACACCTGACATTACAGGTAAGGCACTAGATAAAGAAGCCAAATAGATTATACCTAGATACCTTTTTTCAGCATAGACACCCCCTTGTCAAATCAAGTATTGAACAGAAAAGAGTCGTGGCAAGGCTTTTACAGCCAATCAATCTACCAAAGCCCTCTTGGAAGTCCAGGCTCCAAAAACCTTCACATGTTACCACATATTTGTGCTAAGATACTTTAAAAATCCTGAAGCAAATCCCCAACTACTAATTAGTCATCATTGATTTTATGACAAGTCCATGAGTACTCAGGCAGGGGATGGGAAAGAATGCTGCTGCAGACTTAAACTCAGTTTGCTCTAACTTACAGAAATTTAAAGAGTTCTTCCACTACATGCCTAAGAAGAACTGGGCCAAGATCTTCTGTAAGTGGCTGGACTCAGTCAGCTAATATATAGCTTCTATATTCTGCTGTGGTTCAAGAGTGTGAGGTTTCTTAGGCAAAACAAGGGTCAACCTTCCTGTCTTCTAAAAGCACAAATAATACCATGCATGAGTCCTGATGCCCATCACAAAAATAAGCTTCAGAAAGAAAACTTTTGTCACCTTAGCAGCTTCTATAGTGAGCATGTAGTATCTCAACAGTTCAGAGAGCTTTAAGTCTTCATCAGATGAAACTCTGCTCTCTACCTTCTGCAAAAGAAAAAAAAAAAGTAGTTGGTATGTAACAGGTAACAGCAACACAGATTCTTTCCCCCTATTCCACCTCCTGCCAAAGATTCTCTTACCTTAAGTTTCTCAAAGAGCTCTGCAACTTTCAACAAGTACCTAGGGGGAAGAAAAAAAAAGCATAAGATTTAGGTATTCTCTAGTCTGACAAATGCCAGGATCAATTGGCAGGAAACCAAAAAGCTGAAGGCTGGAGTTTTCTCCTGCATACAGATCCAGCCAAGGGCTTGAAAAAACTTGGGTCTAGGCAAAAACCTGGACAAAAGGTTCAACATGCTGGATTCCAGCCTACAGACTAGTACAGCTGAGCAGCTAGACACCATTTAAAGTAACAATGCTGATCTTCAGAGCATAAAGGTCTTGTGGAGAATTTCCCTGCTGCTATTCTCCAAGAGGGATGAACCAGCTTGTTTATTCAGCTATACACTGTTTTAACCAAGTCTTGCTAAGTTGACAGCAAAACTGAGAGGTGGAAGAATTCACCTCAGACAAGGTAACTAGGTTTCTACAGCTTAAAAAAACCCCCACTATTCTGAAACTGCAAAGGTCCAGAAGATGCTACAGACTTAGTGTAAGCTAAGTAGTTGCATTTAACAGCACATTAGAACACACACGCACAAATCCTTTCTCCAATAGTCTCTGGGAGTTTGTGATCTGAAGAAAAAAAAAAAATCAAGGAAATTTCTGTTTAAAAGAAGCTTTGATGGCCAGCACAATTCAGCTCTATGGCACAACTGGCAAGAGATCAACTAGTTAAGAGTCAGATGCAATTGATAACATTAGGTCTGCCACACCAGGAGTGCCAGAGAAAGAGTTTTAATGCTGCTCGCAATTCAAGAAAACTCAAACCTCTGGATTTTACAGAAGAAACTTAGTATTCCCAGACTCAGGATATGTTTATGAACAGTTAGAACTGCTTACTTTTTGATAACTGTAGGTTCTTCCAATGCCAGGCTGTTCAAGCAAGCTGAAGTATAAATATAGTCATCTGCAACATCTGCAAGAACAAGACAAGGTTTTCAGGCTGGAATCAGCAAAACTGCATCATTTCTCAAAGGTCTTTGAAAAGATTCACTTTTATGAGATCTTGTCATCTTATCTGCTTTTGCACACGCGTCCTTGATTTTGTTGTAGTAGTTCACAAGAAAAGTCTTCTCTTGCTCAAAAAAATCTTCTACTTCCTGAAAAAGAGTATGACCTGTTAAGTCGGTTACTGTAGAATACATTTTGGGAAAGGCCAAAGACACAACCATAGCCTGGACCTGAGCATTAGGCACATCAACCCCTATGGAAAAACTGAGTTCAAGACAAGATCCTGAGACAAGGGTTTGACAAGCCAAGCCATTTGGTAAATTTCTTTTTCACTGTGCAGTGAAAATGAAGCTGACACTCAAGTGCTCACTGATGCAGATTGTCTGAAGCAACCAGTAAGTTGCAACTGGACAGCCCCCAGGGCTACCAACTGTTGGAATTTTATTTCCTAGGCCGGCTGCAACACAACAGCTAAGGAGTAAGCAGTTTACAAGCTTGCTTCACATCCACATCAAACATGATACATATTGTAATGTTTTGTGACATTGTGTTGAGGACAGGAAGCCTACTGGGAAGAGCTACCATGGTAACATGATAGAAAAGATGAAGTTGGACCAGTTACAGGAGTCTTCAGTATTTGATCTTGTCTAGAACAAGCAGAAACCCATAAATACAGAATTCCAAAGCAGACAAAAGCCACAAGCACATTTGCTGAAGAAGTAATTCCTTCCTCCCCACCAGTATCAGGTGTTAAGGCAACTCTTTTGCATCCACCAGAAACTTTAACTATACATCAAAATCTAACAGCCTGTAACTCCAATGTCTTATTTTTTACAGAAGTCAAAATTAATACAGGCTACTCCACCCAGTTTAGGACAAGAGTAACAAGGCAGGCTTGCACATCAAGCTTAAAACAGACATGAGTAATTTCCCTGGAGCAGGAAGCACAAAACAATCAAGATTAGGGCAAGAGGTAAACCAGCAACTTTACCTTGACTCCAGAGAAGAGGACCTCATCAGCACTCTTCACCACACTTTTTAAAAAGCCACCAAACATCTCTTTAGTGTTTTTCCTCCGAACACTCAGCTGCAAGAGAGGTCAATACAGCTTTAAAGTTATCCCCAGGGGTGAAAAAGTGACTATTCTGACACTTGGAATGTAGTAACATTTATACCTAGTATATGTCAGCGCAGGTTGATTTCTAAGCCCTCCATAATAACCATATAATAAATGTAATATGTAACAAAAAGCTTGGCTAGAAGTAGTTCAATTATCCTGTGCCCAGACTTATTCCCATTCCCAGAAACAGCTCAGTTCCTCATTACATACTGTGCTGGTTTTAAAAAACAGCTAGAAAATTAAATCCGTCAAGCTGCTCCCTTTCCACCCCCTCAACCCTCTCGTAGCAAGAGGGAGTCTAAAACCAAAGATTTTTGAGTTAAGAAAAATTTACTTGAAAAGCAGTAATGAAATAAGAAGACTAATAGTAACAATATTAATAACAAAAGATAATACAAAAAAGAGGGCAATTTATAAACAAACCAAGGTTCTCACTGAACAAGACCCCACATGGCCCAAGACAGATGAAAATGGCCACCCTTTTTCTACCAGCCCCAAGTCAATGTCCCCTTTTTTCATGGAAGTGAGAATTCCTTACTCCCACCTCCCAGTAATCTCATGGGTGTTATAGAATACAACCTAGGTATCCTGTGCTGGACGTCCCTCAGCCCAGCCCCTGCCTCACTACTACCACAAGAAAATTAACTCTGTCCTAGCCAAAAACAGGACATACATCTTGGACCAGCATCTATCACTCAAAATTAGGTGTGAAAAAACAGACACAGGATTAACTTTAATACACCTCCATTCTTCAATTTTAGGACTAAGCAACACAGCACAGGTATACCTGAATCATACTTGTTCCCAAAATAAAGACATGCAAAGTTGCCTTCCTAAGCAATTTGACAAGAATTTAGAAACACTGAGATTTATAACAGAAAGGTCTAAAGGTCAGGCTTTCATCCTTCCATCTCACGGAAGTACTTGCAATATCTATTTGTTGATACTGCATATAGATTCACATAGCATTTTGACTGGGTCCAGAAAAAACAACAATACCCGTAACAATTTGTCTCACTTGGAAAGCAGAGGGGAAAATAGAAAAAAAGTCTTACATCCTGGTCATACTCCAGGAAAACATGAAAATTGCGATCTTTGCTGAGCACAGGATGAGATGAAATCCGCTGAAGGAAAATTTCATGTGACGATACAGTCTTCTTGAAGACAGCAAGGTACTCACTGAAAGGAAAGAACAAATTAGGATCCTCTCTTGTACTGTCTTCTTCAAAATATAAAGAATTACTCTAAGTTTACCTGGTGAAAATATTCAACAGCAGGCTTCTGAAATAGCTAGCTAGTGATAGTGAAGTTATTTTCAATCTCTTTAGCCAGGAAGTTTTCCAGTTTAAAAGATCTTTTGGCAACTTCCCAGCTCCAGGATTTTTCAAGACACTCTTCAAAACAGTCACACTTAAGATCAGTTATCACCAAATAAAGTTGCTCTCCTAGGAGGCTTCTTTAAATGCAGCTTTTGGCAGTAGACTACTTTTACTTACGCTTCTAGTTCTTGCTTCATTTTGGCAAACTCTTCTTTTGTCATAGACACTTCTCCTTCCCCTAGCTTCTGCATCTTCTCTCTGGGACCATCAAAGTCAGGCTTTGAAGGTGCTGGAGGTATCTAGGAAAGGAATTGTTTAGTGATAGGTATTAGCAAATGAAGTTTTCCCAATTGACTTCTAGCCTTCTCTAGAAGGAGGCTCTTTTGCCTTGTCATGGAAAAGTGTGGTAAAGAGTGTGTGAACCAGGAATTCTAGAGGCATGTTGACATCTAGGTCCCTGTTTGCCCATCCTAGTTCTGTGCTACCCCTGACCCAGGAGATAAACCAACCCAGAGGAAAAAAGACTCTATAATCCACCCCATAGCCAGCCATCTACTGTGGCCCACAGCACCTCCTAAAGAATCATGATAGGAAGGACAGATCATATTTAATAGATTTCATTGTGTCATCCTCAGGCAGATATTAATACCACCATAGAGTCAAGAACTCTCAGAGCATCAAGTCTTTTTTGCTGCTCCAGCCTATATGTAAAGTTAATATAAATGCTATGCCACTCAAGTTGTTTGGGAATTAAGGCAATAGGAAACACACCCACAGAGTCACAAAACACTAGTAACATTGATAAAACATACCTCATGCCTTCACTAGCACGCACTTTAAATGGCTATGGTTTCAGTTAGAATTACATTTTTTAGGAAGTACTTACAATGAGACCTGCATACTCTTCAGTCTCAGCAAGTGTATCATGCAACCACACAAAGTCTTCATGCTGCCTTGTAACTGAAAACTCAGAGCTTTGAAAAGCTGGCAGTGTAGTCTGAAAGAGAAGATATAGAAGCCTTACTGTTTTGTAAATCAGTGCTTTTAGAAACAACTCTGTCCATTTCCAAAGGAAGCTATTCTGCCTAGTAAGAGCCTTGCCCATTCCCTTTTAGCAGAGCTGGCACTCATTCCAGAGCCATACCACTAAGCAGACTGCTAGAAAAAAGGCACTGTTGTGGAACAGCATTAATGTAGTTTATTTTGTGACATTTCCCAGTAGCTGATTTCCTACCCCCCAGCCTTCTGGTGTCTAGTTAGGATTCCTTAGTAAAGCAAACTTAATGATCAGCTACTTTATCTCCCTTTAGAGTGTTCAAGTCTCAGGGAATCTGAGGTTTTACATATACAACCTCAAGCCACCTTTAATTAAACAATCTCCATCTAATTACATTTCCTTCATTGCCAAGCCCATATTTACAGCTATGTGTACTGCAAATACACATATTACTTGCATAACCTCTTTTTCCCCCGATGACCTTACCTTAGTATGCACAGTGAACTTCACTCTGTCCTTTTCACTTAGGGCATCAGGTATATCAATTTGGAGAGAAGGATCAACATTCAGGTCTACAGATACAGACCTCAGCTGCAACACAATTCAAGCATAAGCCTTGGTCAAGCATCAAGTAGGTTTAATGAAGCTGCCAACAAGAACCACACTGCCTTCAGGAACAGCCAAGCATGACAGACTCAACACTACCTGCACATCACTGTAACAAGCCTTCCTTTCCAAGCACAGGAAAGAAAAGGGCTTGCTAGCCTGAAGTCTGAAGAAACAGTTATTAGAATTCACACTAGAGGCATTTGGGAAGTCTCTTTTTGACAGGAGCATCCTCCTTCCAGTACTTCTCCAACTTGTTTACTTGCAGCCCACCAAGCCAAAGCCTATTATGTCGTTCAGAAGATAGCATCAACCCCAATAGTTCTCCTCATTATCCTGTGCATCCACAGGACTGTGGAACATTAGTTCTTAAGAGTCTAGCCTTGTGATCTCTTTCCTCACCCATAGATCAGAAAGCTGTTGAGGTTTCTGAGCATGCCATGTGAGGCACCATTTACAGGAAAACCCATAGCCCACCTATATAAAGACCAGACTTCACTTCCCAGTGCTTCAAAGAGGCCTTACACTGAGACATCATTTTGCTTTGAGGGTTTATTTCTTCATTCCAACAGCCTAGACCCAGAACATCATTTCAACTGTACTTAAACTTTTCCAGAGCAGTGGAATAGCCTTCTTAGTTAAGGATCCTCTAGCTTAAGTATGAAGTTTGACTTCTAAGAGGCCCTCCCTTGACTGCTGTAGCCTAACAAATCATTCGTATTTTCCGCATAAGGGAGAAACCACCAGAGGTCAAGGTCACAGCACCAGAAGTTTGCTGAACAGTAACCTGGATGAAACCTGAGGTTATCCTTTGGAGATAATTCTGAAGGCCTTCCCAGAAAAGCAAGCTGGAGAACTGAACCGTAACTGATACTGTTTCACCACTCTGCTGCCCACCAGTGCACACACACACCAGCTTCCACCACCTGCGGAGTACACTGAGTTTCAGCACTAAAGCCCACCAACAAATAGTTTCAGACAGCATCTGAGCAATCCTGTCATATCACAGATAGCTTGAACACTGCCCTAAGCATCTGTAAACCCGTCTATGAACTGTTGATAGGTTGTGCTTTGTAAGGTGAAGCTTTGCTTCCAAAAGGCTCTTGGAAACTCCCGTCCCCTAGGCTGGCCCTTTACAGCCCACATCTGGGAGATGACAATCCTCTCTGGCTGCCTACAGAGGACAGAGCTGCTAGGTCAGTGTATATTTTCTTCTACCCAGCCTGCCCTGATGGTGACTGCTATCCCCTATGATCAGACCACCATGTGTAAATGAGGGATACCCCAGTCACTGCACTCTCATCCCTCCAGTCATATCTGCTCCAGCCTCACTGTTACCCAGAATTAAAAGGAGATAGATGAGATAAAACCTTTTAAGCCTTGTGATTATGGAATGACCCTTCCATAGAGCACATTTCCATTCTGACTTCTGTAGGACCAAAGACTTTCAGCCCATCCTGGGTATTGCCTTGGCAACATGCATGCTTACAGAGCATGCCCTGGAACACAGTACCTAGCAGTCCCAGGAACTGCTCCCATCCAAATGGACATGGTGGGACTCCAAACTCTACAGGGATTCCAACAGTACAGTCACTTCCCTTCAGCCACACCTTGGGACAGACTATTAAGTTCCCATGCAGGCATGCAATTCTAAAACTTTCTAGGAAGGCAGGGGCCAAACAGCACACAGGTTTGGGCAGAAGCTGTCCATTCAAGAACTACAGGAAAGACATGTAGAAGGCCACCAGTCAGGCCTTAGTTTCACTGGGAGCACAGTTCACTGTCTGTTCCCAAATGAATGAAAGGCAAGTTGATCAGTGTTTCCCAGCCAGATAACACCAGCAGGCAAAACAGCAAGATACAGACCCCAGTGTTCTACATCCTGCTTACTTATCTTTACTGTCCAAACAGGATCAGCAGTGCTAACAATATGAACTGCTGAGTCTGGAAAATAAGATAAGCCAAAGGAAACTGTTTCTTCTCGCTAAACTAAGGAAAGGATTACACATATCAGCCAGTCCTGAATTTGCAAGCTTTCTTATTAAGTCTTGTGGGGAAAGTAACCCTTGATTAGATGGCGTCTGCATACCTTTCCACACCTAATACTTGCCTACAAAAGACATGGACAGGTATGGACACAAGGTGGTACTGCTTTCTCAGATTAAAGCAGTTCACATGTCACAGGCATGAACGTCATGTTTCCCCAGCACTCTGCACAAACTACAGAGACAAGGGGGTAAGAACACATAACCTACAGCTTTAACGATTCCCAGGAATAATACTGTATGTGAGTTAATGGTCCCAGCAGGGACTTATTTACACAGAATCAACCAGGAGTCAGCAGCAGCATTGAGCTGTGCACTCCAGAGCAGTATGTACTACACATAGGGCCCAAAGCAAGAGACCACTCCAAAAACAGGACATGGGTCAAGAACACCCCTATATACATTGGTGGCATTCCACCCCTCAGAACTGCACAAAGCCACTTGCTAAAAAAATCTTGTAGTTCTACTACCCTAAACATCTGCTGTAAATTTACACAACTTAAAGGCCTTACATACTTAAAGGCCATGGCAATCTTAAACAAAGACAGCAAGGATTATTGACCTCTACCCTTCAGGAGCTGATCTTCAGTTAAGGACCTGGAGTTATATGAAACCGAAGATCACAAGACCACTGGTCTACTCTAGTCCTGTGAAGGTCACTGTGAGCTCCTAACTCCAGGACAGAGACCTTTATGATTACACAATCATGGCAGCAAGGCTTTGACTACAAAGGGAGCATTCACACTGTCTGACTTCAGGAGGAGGGAATGCTTTGTTTCCCTGCAAAAACTGCTGGAGTAGCACTTACATGCCCAGAACAGAAAGAAAGAGGTCCCTCTCCTGTCACCACAGCTCTATAAAGCACTAACTCAGTGAGCACCTAAAGCATATGTTCTACACCAATCCTTGATTAACACAAGCATCTGCTTCTGCAGCACTAACAACTTCCCAATCAGGACCTTTCCTGCCACCATCTCTCCTATACCAATTCTACAAGCAGGAATGAGGACCACCTTGCTTATGGTCACATGAAGGCTGTGCAGTGCAAAGGAATTAAACTTTCATCTCCAGGCCTCATACTTGTTCATTTATCACAGCAGGTAACCTTCCCAGGATATCACTCCACCTTAGCTCTCTGGTCTACCATGTCTGGCAGCTCTTTCATAGCCAAGGGCATTTCTTTGCTAGGACAGAATTGCTTCTTCCTGCACCCCAGGCAGTGGCCAAGAGAACTGAAGTTTCCCCATCCCAGTAACCAGGAACAAGTCTGTCACTCAACACTCTCAATGGTATACAATCCAAGCTCAGCAGCTGGGAAGAGATTACTCCTTATTTGCAGCACATGACCAAACAGAGGAGAAACAGCTGGGCTGGGCTGGAAATTGAAACATTCACCCATAACCAGCACAGTACTCCCACTTTCATTTCTCTTTCACAGAAACCACTTCTGGTTTGCAATGACTACAGAAGTGGATGCCTCCCACTTCTAGGATCAGGCCTTGTTAGTGACTTGTTTCAGGATCCCTGGGGTTTCTTGAGGATTCAAGAAAAACTTCTCCCTATTCCATTTGGATACCATTCACCACAGCTGTCTAACCTGGAAATTAAAACAAGCCATCAAGCACAGCCCTGCAGAATAACATAGAGTCATCATATTGATTAACATTTCTATGTTTCAGGATCAGAAGACTAAAAATAGATATTATGGCACTAATTAGGAGACCATAATAAACACCTGATCTAGAAGCCCAGGAAACAGCAGAGAGCATTCCTGTGCCCAATCCAGGCAGAGTTTTATAGCACTTACATTTTTTTCTATTGGTTAGAGATGCTAAGGAGGATGAAACAAAAATCCCAAAACAAACCAACAAAACAAATCTTAAAAAAAACCAAAACCAAAACAAGCAAAAGAAGTTGCATCACTTAAGTACAACCCAGCGAAGACCATCAGCTACCCAGGCCTCTACTTGACAGACATTAAGTTTCTGATCAGGCCTCACCCAAATGCAAACACATCTTCATGCTTGCAGGCATCCACTGGAAGGAAATGCCCTCAGCCTCAGAATCTGCTTAGTTCTGTTGAATGCTTAGAACTGCTGTTTTTAAAGTTACACCATTTGCAGTTTTATCATCAGCTCTGGATGACTCGATGTTACTTCTACATTCTAACAAAAGAACCTGCAAGTGCAAGCAACTGTGTACAACATCTGACTTCTAGTGAAATAAGAATATGTATTTGTTCTCAAAGACAGATTAATCCAGGGATTTTCCACATAGCAAGACTCCTGGAAAGAGCAAGGCAAGAACCCCTTCCACAAGGGTTCACATTGCCAGAGCTTTCTGCTTATTGTCAGCTACCTTATAAAAACCTTCTCCCCTTACTGATCACCACCCTGCTGCCACTCAAGCAACAGCCCACAAACAAGACTTCAGTAGTAATTACATCTGCCACTACCCAGAATCCATTACTTTTTACAGAGTAGTCTTTTTAATTAAAGCAGTTTAAGTGCTCTCCAGAGAGCACTAAAAGATCATAACATTTTCTGGCAGTTTATATAAAGCAATCAGTTCCACTGGACCTTTTTTCAACACCCAGGAGTTAACCAGCAGATTTGCAGAGTATCTGGCCAGCAGATATTAGCAGCATTAGTTGCTGGAACTACATTTCAGTCATATTCAATCTTTCAACCAAGATATTAAAAATACAACTGAAAGTACACTGCACACATGCAGCAGTAAAGAGCCAATATAGTATTTGTGAAGTTCTGATTTTGCAGCCTTCATAACAGGCTTGCTCTTATCTCTACCTGAACAGTCCTGAAGTAGTACAAGACATAAACAACCAGAAAAATTGAACAAGTATTCATGTTGCTACTTAGGCTACAGAAAATTCTTTCCCAAATTTATGACTCTGGACTGTAGAACTCCAGTGATGTAAAGGTTTTTAATTACTTGGCTTAAAGCACCAATAAAGAGGGAATAACAGTTCAATTTAGTCACATTGAAATGGCATTCCTAAGAAAGCGCAATGCTTGCCAAGTAAGCAGAAGTCAGCTTCTATATGCAGAGCACCTGTTGCCTCTGGCTGTGCAATAAGCTGGTCTGATCGCTTGGCTCTCCTGTCAGAAGGATCTCTTCATCACTCTCTACAGAAACCAAGCCTCCTTACAGAGGAAAGGACACTTATAAACATTCAAGGTTCCCATAATCCAAGCAAAAGCCTTGCTAGCTCACCCTGCTCCACCCAGCAGCACACAGGACACCTCTACGCAACCCACTGAATCCTCAGCTTGAGGGGTCAAGCAACAGCTTTGGCCACGCAGGCCAAATCCACCATGCTGCAGCAGTGTGCCTGTAAAGCACAGCCTGTGGCTAAGCACTCTTAGCCCATACGCCATCTGTAACACAAAGCATGCCTGACTAAAATGGAAATTGTGCAAAGGCAGCAAACCCTAAGCCACAGTCAGCATCCACAAGAACATTTTGTTGCCCTCCAGCCATAAGGCCAGAGCTGGTGGTAGGGAGTCTCAGAAATACTGCCTCACCACACCAGCTTCACCTTCCATGGACTTGAAATTGTGTCATTAGGCCAAACTGCTGGGCCAGTTTCATGGAGGCTGTATGTCCCTGACAGCACATTATCCTTATGCAGTAGCTTTCACCTTGCTATCAAGTTCATCTCTCTATTTGATTTTTGGGGCCAGCAGCACGCAGAAGGAGGTTTTTTGCTAAGCATAGGGAAGACCAAGTATGCCCTCATTCCTTTCAAACCATGTCGCAGAATTTGCCCGGCATGGAGAATCACCATTTGGGAGTTATAACAGCAAGTCTTGGGCTATGACATAGCATTTTGTCTTCCACTGACTGCTTTGAGAAAGAGGGGCTACAAAACTCACACTCAGTATTTTAATCTAGAATATTTTAACTGCAGATTGAAGCCTTAAAATACTATCAAGGCACTTACATCAGGAAATACCAGGGCATTTACTCAAGCTTAGCTTAGCAGTCCTATTATTCACTTCACATTCTGAAGTGCCTTTTCCTCCCCATGACAGATTATACCTTCTTTCCCACTGCACTTCCTATCAATCTTATCCTACCCTCCCTACATATTCTGATGCTCTCCTGCTTTACCACCTCAAGGGCTGTTTTCAGTTTATACTTACCAGTGGTTCCTATTCAAGGTTAATACCTAATGAAGCTTTCTTTACAGGCATAGGCTTTATCTACTGGCCACACACTAGTTCCATGTTGCTGTTTCTTTACCTAAACAGAACAAACAAGATAGGAGTACTTCTATCCTCCCTCTTGCTGCTGGAATCCCAAGACAGCCCTACAACCTGAAACAAACTAGTTAATATTTGTCCATTGAACGTTAGAGGTTAAAGCCATTCCAGCCCTCACCATGGGAACATTTTCTCCTCCCCCTAATACTCCTTCTTGCTAAGTTAAAAAGGCGCACAAACACTCAAAAGTTACCAACTACTGCAAAAGAGTTGCTATTTGACCTTCCCCTCCACCCATCACCCGCAGATCCTGCAAGCCTAATACATACAGAATTCTTAACGGGCAGACACTTCAATACAAATAGTTTCACGTACAGCAGAAAACAAAGCACTGGCCAGCCCAAAGCAAACTACTAGAAAACACTTGATCAATAAACTTTTGCCTGTTCTACTGGATCAGGATTGTTTCAAAACAAGATTCATAGGGAAGGGAAGCACATGAAAAGAAACTATCTGCAGGAAGTTACTAAACTGGTAAATAAGCTGGGGTATTTCTAACCCTCAAGTCAGCTAATACACACGTTCCAAAAAGCTGGAAAAAACACAGACTGAAGACACTTAAGCACACCTAACAGTTTAAAACAAAGTCACCTTTTTGCAAGTGAATTAAGCTTAGTCACACTGCAAAACTGCATTAAGGCGCAGCAATATGAAAGGCAAATAGGCAGCTCACTGACTGTTACAGGGCTGCCTTGCCTTCTATTCAAGTTGTGTTGAGGGTAGTTATTAAACCAAGTAGGTTAGGTAGATTAAGCCATGCAGCTTGTCCAGATGGAGAAATAATTCTAATCACTGTCTGCATTACACACACGTTAATTCACAAAGTTCCTCTTTTAGCATTTAACTTGCATTTCCTCTGAAAAGCTGAGAGTCTTAGAACATTAGGTAACAGCCCACGCTGCTTTAAAGGCTCCTTGGCACCTAAAGCTGCAAACACTACCACAGAGAAAGGAAAACCAAGTCAGCTACTGATGTGACAGCCGAGGGAAAGAGGCACCGCAGCTGAAGTGACAGCTGCCAGACGAATTAACCCAGAGCACACAGCCAGGAAGGCTGGTCACAGACACGCCAGGCAGCTGACTGAGCAGGCACTGAGGAAGAGCGAAGTTGAGCCCCCTGCAGCACCGCTGCCTCCAGCACTTCGCCGCTGGTGCCGAGACAGGTCCTCATGAGCAGCTCCTGCACCCCTTGCCAGGCTCAGTTCCTGCAGCTCCAGGGCCCTGGTTCACTCCCCTCCTGCCCCAGCCCAGGGGCGCAGCCCTCAGAGCCCTTCCCTCCTCTTCCTCATTCCCACCCCGGCTTTAACCCTGCCCCACGCCCTTATCTTTCCACGGGCCTCTTCCTTCAGGGGCTGCAACCCTGGGCACCCTGACCACCTACCCCCAGGAGACCTTGGTGGGACTCAGGTAACTAGTATTTTAAAAAACAAACCCTAGACAGAGCCGAAATAAAAACCTGTCACTGTCCCAGCTCCGCCGGAGGCAAAGAGAGCAGGGAGCTCCCTCTCACCCCCGCCGCCCGCCTCAGCCGGACCCAGGCCGCCGCCCGCACCTTGTCCTGCGCGTCCCCGCGGAGCAGAGCCATGTCTCCGAGCACGGACCGCCACTGCCCGCCCTCGCCGCCGCCGCCTCCTCATATCCCCCGGGGCGGAGCCGCCGCCGCCACACCCCTCGCGGCGCCGCCGCCATCTTGGGTGAGGGCAGGGCGCTCCTTGCCTTCATCCAAGATGGCGGCACCGCGCTTAATTATTTTTTTCTTTTTGTTTTTCCTCTGCATTTAAAGTTTTTGGTTTTTTTTTTTTAGAGCCTTTAGAATAACACCCAGAGAGATAAAGACAGGGCGGGCACACCCGTCTCGCGCGTTTCTGGGCGCTCCAGCGCAGGGCAAGCGGCTGAAGGGCTTGGTGGCGCAGGAGAACTACAACTCCCAGGAGGCGCGCGGGGGGGCGGAGCTGCGCGGACGGAGTGCGCCTGCGCGCTGGTGCCCGCGGCGGTGGCGGGAAGCGCGGCTGAGGTAACGCGGGGCCTTGGGGAGCCGTGAGGGCCTTGGGGAGCCGTGAGGGACGGGGATAGGGATAAGGATACCTTGGGGAGCCGTGAGGGACGGGGATAGGGATAAGGATACCTTGGGGAGCCGTGAGGGACGGGGATAGGCATAAGGATACCTTGGGGAGCCGTGAGGGACGGGGATAGGAATAAGGATAGGGAGTCGGGCCGGGGCTCCCCTGGCCCATCCCACACCCCCGACAGGCGAGCCCTGGTGCGGGTCGGTCACCGCGCGGGCCGCGCTGCCGTGGCCCGGTGGGCCCTCCCGCGTCCCGCGTAGCTTCTTGTCCGGAGTGACTTATCCGAGAGGGAAGCTTTGCACGAGGGTGGGCTATCCGGTACTGTCGCATTTCCAGGCACCCCGTGCCCGTGTATCCCCAGGTATGCCCCTAAGTTATCTGCTAGAGAGCACTTGGTGGTCACCGGTGTTAGCCCAGCTCTCACAGATCGCCAAAAACGCTGTCGTCGTGTTACAACACTGTTTCCCGCTAATTCCCTTCGCAGCCCTGAACTGGGAACTGAAGCTTCTTGTCTCTGATTCAGGGCAGCTCTGTGGGCTTATGCTTTAAACTGGGTTGCTAAATTTTCTTTCTCCGTGCTCTAAACTTCCTAAAATATGGAGGTGTATTTTTAACGTTGGATGGGTTCAGTAATTTAGCTTACAAACTGCAGAGAGCCGAGGAAGAGAGGTTGAGGGCAGGGAATGGGCAAGTGTGTAAAGTTCTAAAAATTATACAGCTGTAAAAGCCCTGCCTTATTCAGTTGTAACCAGAAAAAAAAAAAAAAAAAAAGAGAAAGAGAAAATAGGGTACTGTTGCCTTTCTACATCAATTAGTATTACTTATTCAAGAGGAATCCTGTGATGTTCAAGTTATACATTCGTTAGTGGATTTATTCCCCTTGAATTAGGGATGCAGGGTAATAGATCTGTAGCTGTGTTTAGTAGTGGTCATTCTTACAATCTCTGAATTAAGCTAGTGCTTTTGTTTCCTGGATAGGTGGCTGTGGAGAAAAAGCCATTCTGGTTATTGTCCAAAACCACAGAGGTAGGTTTTTGTGGATGTGAACTTTTTTCTTAAGCAATCCTTTTGATTTCCTTCTGTTAAGCCACTCATTCGTATCTGGGAAAAGATTTCCTCAGTTTTGTTAGCTCAGTTATTGTTGGAGCTGCAAAGTCAACTTGCTTGGGAAGGTTAAGTCCTCCTTTTTTTTTTTTTTTTTTTTCCTCCAGGTTATTTTGTGTTCAGTTCTCCAGTGTAGCTCATCATGCAACACTTGAAGCAACTCTGCCAGTCTTAAGCCACAAACCCTTTCAGACAGGAGGGACAGTAGATCCACACTACTCCAACTCCATTTCTTTCTTGTAAATGTAAGTTATTTGCACAGAAATGTCATTGTGATTTATTGAAAAACACATGATTCTTTATTCAGCTGGAATTTCTTAGCAGTCCTAGAACCTCTTTCCTTTTGTAAAGCAGGACAGCAGGTGACAAACTCTCCCTTTTCCTGGTAGTTCAGCTCATAGAGTGCACAAACATTTCCACAGGTATTACTCCAGCATAATGTATGCTGTTAAATCAAAATTCATACTAGTCACTGAAGCATTCAGTGTTTCAGTAAATTAGCTCTAGGGCTCCTAATATTCCCTATTTCAATCATTCCATGATTCAAAACACTGATCTAGTAAAAGTTTATTCCTTAAAAGATGTTGATGGGCAGCTTACTACAAGTGAACTTTATACCAAATCAGGTATCATCTTGCTTCCTGCAGCTGACAAAAAGCCAGAATAAACTTCTTCTTTTGTGCTATGGCTGATTAACAAATACACAGTCACTGACCCAATGTTTTTTCTGTTCTGATTAGTGCACATACACAGTGACCATTAATGCACGTCTTCAAACAACAGCCCAAGAAACTAAAAGCTTGGACACTATTACATTGGAATAAGAGTATATTTTTCCTAGTTTAAATCACAGCTTTATTTAGAGGTAAATCCAAAGAGAGGAGAGATTAATTCTTTTGCGCTGCTTTTTATGATGAAAAAAATTCAGTGAAGCAATTTTCTTATGGTATGAAAGCCTGACCTTTATGTATCTCTGCTGCTTCTACTGTTTTTTTGTACCTTCTACAGCAAACTGACACCTATTGTAATGTGATACCTTCATTCATTATTTCATTTTCAGCAAAGGGCAGATTCTGCCAGTTAACTGATCCCATTCCCATACTGTATTAAAAAATGTGATAGTCTCTGAGAAGAATGAGTTGCTGTAAATGCTGGTGTAGCAGTTTGGCAGAAGTGAGCTGCTTCATGGTAGTAAAATGACACACATGAGGAGCTTCTTGTATTTATTGAAACAATTGGTAGTTATAGTGAAGACATGCAAAATTCACTGACTGAAAAACGAAGATGAACTGAAGAATTGAAACATATATAACATAAAAACTACCTTTTTATGCTGTTACAAAGTTTTAGCAAGCTGAGCTGTAGAAATAGCTTATGACATCATTTAAGAAATTAGAGGAAACATAAAATTTGGTTATGTTTCACAAAAAAATGTAAAACTTCCTCACATGTCCATGTAAGCAGAAGTGAAAAGGACTTCAGTTACAGAGCACGAAGTCTTAATTTCTTGCTGCTGTGTAAACTGGCTAAAGCAAGTTTCTCTATTTTTTGGCAGAACTTGCATACTTTTGTGGCAGTAAAATAGTTTTAGTTGTCTGGTTTATCCTTTCTTAGTGCACCTAACTATGCCTTTCTCATGTGCTGTTCTTGTGTGCAGACAGGAGAGTAGTTTTTACAGGAATCTGAAGGTCAGAGGATCCGCAGATAACCATGTCCATTCTCGCTGTTGAATATTGGGAAAATGAGATAACAAGTGCAACTCCACCAGCCCAGTTCTGCAGGGTAAGGAAAGCAGTTTTAGAATTACTTTGGTATTAACTATAGTGCAATGGTTAAAAAAGGGAAGCAGGTAAGGTTTCCCTTGCGAGGTGGCTTGCTTTATGTCTAATCAAACTATAAAAAATCGGTAGCAGAACTAACTTGTTGGTACTTTCTTTATTTTCCTGTTATTCTCCTTTTGACCTTGAAGCAGTTTTAAAATCATTAATTGTTTTGATTGATATGCATCATAATTAGAGGAAATCCTTAGTAAAGACTGAATTATACCATCTGACCACCGGATGGCAAATCTGGCTGCAGGGACATAAATGCTATGGCTACATGACACCAAGTTCTAAGTGTGTTTTCCTGGTTTGGATTTGCTATTGCGAGGTTACTTTTGTATCAGTTTGCATGCCATCAAGTTACAGAACGGGTTTTATATGCCAGAACCATACAAAGTGTGAAAATGTAAAGCCAGTAAAGAAAAAAAAAAACAGTGTATCTGCCTACTGCTGATAAAATTTGTATGGCTGGATGGTTTTGTCCTTCACATTTATGTGTCTTTATGGAACCCAAGTCCAAGGTCTCAGCCTCTTGCTACAAGATGCTTTGACCTAATCAGCTGCAGCCAGTACAGCCCCATTTTTGGAAACTGTTGTGTGTGACAGATGCTTGCACCCCCACAGCAGTCGTGTGTGAGCACAGGATCTGTCCATACAAAGTAATTTCCATACTACATTTTTGTGTCCTGTGGCACCCACAGCTCGGGCAGTGTGTGAAGTGCTGTGTAAGGAGTGTGGGGAAGGAAAAGAATAACATGAAAGTATTGTCTGGAAAGAATGCTGCTGGTAGTTGGCAGTGAACATGGATTCTTTCTTTGCAGTGGGTGGAAGGAGCTTTTTTACTAAGTAGGAGAGTAGGGTCTCAATCCTACATATATTTAGTGTTGAGTGAAATGCCACTATACAGGTGTTACATTTGATCCATGTGCAAAAACTTTCCCAGGACTTAGCACTGCAGTTACATGCAGTACAGTATTGCTGGTATACTGTTCTTATTTTTTAAATTCTTAAGTGTCTTAGAACACAACTATGTTTGAAACTCAGTTTAGAAAAATACTTTTATATTTTATTCCGATTTTTAAAAGATTTATTTGAATCTGAAGAAATTTGAAGTACATCTGGTTTGTCTTTGGTTTTCCTAGTCTCAGGTCTCACAGCTGTATAGACTGCTGCTGTCTGCTTTCTCCTAGGTATACAAAAGAAAAACATGATATTATTCTCCATAAAGTACCTTGTCCCCACAATCCCCTTAAGCTGGCCATTCACCATAAACTTAGACGTTGTAACACCTCATAACAACAGATTTGCTTCCTTCTTTCTGCATAGGTTTTTTTTTTAATTTCCCTCTCCCTCTTTTGGTGTGGTTTTTTTTTTTTTTTTTTGTTTTGTTTTTGTTTTTTTTTTTTTTTTTTTTTTTTGTTTTTTTTGTTTTTTTTTTTGTGGCAGATCCAGTTTTTGTATCTGCTTTCATGGTGGTTATGATGCTGTTGCTGAATGTCCTGTGTTGCAGTTTTTGCTACTTGTAACATCCTTATGTGCTTGCATCGTTTCAGATTTCACAGACCTGCACCTGTTCTTTGCAGGACCATTTCCTCTTTTCATTACTTATTGGTTCCTTCTCTTACTTATCTGAAGAAGTTTTGGTGGCATAAAGTGTGTGACAACACTTTGACCATAGCAATTCTTTGTTTGGCCAAGGGGAAAAATAAGATGGTGGTAAAGTTTTATGACTCTGGAAGTCACAAATTTCTTTTTTCCACAGGGGAAAATACTGTAACCTCCAGATGTTCCTAACAGAAGAAAGAAAACTCTAACTATTCACAAATGCTTCTTGTTAGAATGCAATTCCTACAGATACTGTCCAGGAAACCGAGGAAACTGGAAATGCTTTTTCAAATACCATTTTATCAAAAGCAATTCCCATATACATGTCTGACTACCTCTGCATGTATTTATAGTAAAAAGAAAAAAGCAAACAGTTATGAACAAGTTGACCAAGAAAAGTACAAGAACTTGGTCTACTCTGTTACGTCTTACAAAACCAGCGCCCAAACTCCGGAGACAATATTTGAAGAAGACAATTTGTTATATGGACCACCGGATAAGCAAAGACCTCCAGCTAAAGCTGAGACAAAGATTCCCAAAAACCAGGTTCCTTTAATAAACCCCGACAAGAGAATTGCCCCTCTCAACAGTGATTCAAACCTCCCCAGGAAAATCATGTTGCAAAAAATGAAAATGCCCAGTGTTACCCGTATTCTTCAACAAACGCTCTCTCCACAGCAAGTCTTTTATCTAGAAAGATGGAAGCAGAAAATGATAGCAGAACTTGGAAAAGATGGTTTTGAAGAGTATACCAAAAGTAAGTCTAACCACAGTGTGATTGCAACATAGAAACAGCAGAATATAACTGGCATGTGTATTCTAACACAGTGGCAGTATTGGGCTCTACAGGTCACGCGTTTTGGAAATCCTTTAAGAGCATATTGTGAGTGTACCTGTTATCGATAAGTCTAAGCTCTGGTCTTTGTTCTAGGACAAGTAAAATGGATTTAGAAATGTGTGGGAATGAGAATTAGACTGTAGACATCCTTTACTCAATCCTGTCTGCCTCTACCTTCTTTCTCTATTTGCCAGTATCTATTTACAAACATATATTTTCCAGCTGATGTTATTGAGCCTCTTTGCAGATACAAAGCTACTTTGTAACAGGATGGAAATAGGCATTTTGAAATCATATAATCTTGAGCATTTAAGAACTAGTATGTCCTGCTGTTTATGGTGAAGTTTTTAGGTACCTGTTTAGTTTATCCAGTGTATGCAGCCTCCTCCATGAAATTGTCATGCATTTAGAGGTTTTCATTTCATAAGATGTGCAAAGGTGACTTCCTCCAAGCTGCAGGACTGAAAGGGATCTGGATGGACCTAGGGGATAATAACTAGCCAAGCTGATAAATATCCGAGTGTTCCTTACATGAATTATTGTGCTTTTTAAAACTAATATCATGTGGTTGTGGTTTTTTAATTATTAAGCACTTCAGTGGATAAGGTGGCATAACAAAACTTATATAACAGTTGAAAATTTATCTTCCCTGGAATGATCTCTGAGATAAGCCCTTATTCCTAGGACTATGCCCACTCATTTCAGTAGATTAGTTCCATTCAAATGAAGCGATATAGCAGAATACACAAGTGCAGCAAAAGCAGCCAAGAATAATATTTTTAATTCCTAGAAATTCACAAATGCTTTTAAATAAGCCATAAATTAAAACTCATATTTTGTTTCTGAGTAATTAACAAGACAACAAAAGGTAAAGTAATATGAATATGAGAGAGACTAATTTCACTGTTGACAATTTATTTTCTGTCTCTTTACCTTCTCCTCCCTACATCCTCAGGCTTTCAGTATGAAAAACAGGACTAGTTTAAGAGCTATGTTTTGTAATATGTAGAATGTGAGTGTCTTTGCCTGTTTTTTCTTAGATGTTTTCCTCCAAGGAGAGCTCTTTCATTCAGCTTTGGAATCTATATTCCTGTCTGAAGAGATGGCAACTAAGGAAAAGAGCAAAGATGATATTATTTCTGGCTACTTATCAAGTGTGGAACATGTCTTAGAAGATATCAGTGAAGTGAAAGCTCTGGAAAGTGGAGTTCATCACGAGACCCTTCAGTATCTGGGCCTGGTAGACTGCGTGGCGAAATATCGGTGAGGTTCCTCTTCCCTGACACCTGTAATGCCTGTGGTGTATGGGAGGCCATGTCCCAGGCTGCAGCTGGTATGTTGTTGAGTGGTTTGGGGTAGCTGGACAGATCTCTAGGATCAGCAAAGCAGATTAACTCCCCTGGATGAACCTGATGGCAGAAGTGCTGTTTTTTATTCTTCTGGAGAGCCTCTTACTGGAGCAGGGTATGAGTGGGACAGGGTTAAGTGATTGTCAGCATTTGCCAGGAACTGCAGCAGGTATTAGTAAGTGTAGGGTTTTGAGATCTGAACTACCAATGTGAAAGAGAAATTTTTAGACGTAATAATGAGCAATGTGACATCAGGGTGAAACAGTCCGAGAGTGATAATGATTATGTGCTGTCTCACCCCTTATTGCTTACTTGTGACTAAACTGAAGTTTAAAACACTGTCCTCTTATGCAGAGGCCAGTTGTGTGTGATTGACTGGAAGACTTCAGAGAAGCCAAAGCCATTTCTGAAGAATACTTATGATAACCCATTACAGGTTGCAGCATATATTGGAGCCATAAATCATGATGCCAACTATGACTTCCAGGTGAGTAGGCCTGCTACCTGCCAAGACAAGCAGCAGCACCTGCGTCATCTTCATTTCTCCCTGCCTACTGCCTTTAGAACCTGCTGTCCATCATGGAACTGTTGGTAGGATTTGTAACAAAGGAGCCCAGTCTTAGATCATGTTAAGATGGCATACTGTAAAATAATTCTGCTAATCCTGCTGCCTTTGGCTGCAGGGAAGCTCAGTCTTAGGAGGTCAGATGAACTCACAGTGACCTGGCATCTGGGCAATCCCCTGTGCTTTGTTCTGTGTGGTTTTTGCTTGTGTACAGAGTAGGAAGGAGCAGGAGAAGTAAAAAAGCAAAAGAGCCTGTGAATGGGAAAATGGTATGTGAGGACCTTGTTTGCATCATGTGTTGCTATATCACAGTAGCAAATGAGGGACTAAATGATGGATTTGGTGTTTGGAAGCTGTACTGTTTTTCATCAGGGGAAAGTAGTGTGTTGTGAATCACTTAATCAGAAGAAGATAGTGAAATAATGTTTTTAAGGACTCCAAATGCAATTCTAGCCTGCCTACTTGGCCTGAAAGATTTTTACTTCAATACAAACACTGAAGGGGGAAAATATGAAGAGAGCAGGTTATTTCATAGGTTGTGCAAAGGACTTTTCTAGAATACTGAAGAGGTCAGCACACACAAGCACTTGACAGACATAATCCTTACAGTGTGAAATGTGGGCAGTAATTCTGGAATTCTGCTATTAGCCTCCTGTCCCCCACTCCTGCTGGCTGTTTGGTATTTGGGATTTTGGGTTTATCAGGTATGAAAGATGTCAGAACATACCTAAGTAACTGTTTTCATTCAGACTGATGCTGGAGAGTGCATCAGTCTGGTTATATGGATGGCCCCAGGCAAGACCTCATCAGTCACTGGGAATTTTATCAGCATCTGCAAGGTTTAAGTATCACTCATACTCATAGTTCATGTCCTCTGGTTTTCACTGAAGTTAGTCAGCTTTGGACTCTGGTTTTTGGAGCATTTGAATGTTAGTCTCCAAGTATTTTATGGTGAATTATTTTTATTCCCCATTTCTTATTTAAGAAACATATGTATATGTTAAGATGATGTTTTGCAGTAACGTTCAGTTCTTAGAGTTGTATATGAACGTTGAATTTCTGACGGCGCTCTGTTTTCAAATGTAGGTTTCCTGTGGACTCATTGTGGTTGCCTATAAGAACGGCTCCCCTGCACATCCACATTTCATGGATCCTGATCTGTGCTCGCAGTACTGGAATCAGTGGCTTTTGCGCCTTGAAGAGTACATGGACAGAAACTGACCCAAACTAAGTAGAAGCAAGTGGTCTGAATACAGAGACAAAACAAGAACCTTTTGTTTAAATATACCACTTTCATGCATATTCTTTTTGAGTAACTTTGACTAATTTCTTACCATCGGGGGGGGGGTGTGGATTTTTCCACCTTAAAAAAAAAAAAAAAAGGAGGCAAGTAAATTTTGGATGGGGAATATGTATTTACTTACGTTGTAGGTGACTTCAATGGCCCAGGCAAGACAAAGTCAACTTATTTAGCCTCTGTTTTTCCCCACACAATTGATACAGCCTGAGGTTAATAGAAAAGTTTCTGTTATCAAGTAAAACTGTTAAATCATGCTTATTTCTGAGAAAAAAAATTGTTGCAGAACTAAGACTTTGAAAGTTAATTTGGTGAACTAAACCAAAACAACATCTGCATTGTCTGAGCTGAGGGAAATGCAAATGATAAAGAAATTGATCTACTAGATGGGGTTTCAGTCAGCTTAGTTCTTGCTCATGTCAGAGGTTTCTGTTAACAGGCTTGTTACTATTTGTGGTTTTTCTTACAGCAACAACTGGAAAACCTGTGCTAAGAATTATAATGAAAATTCTCATTAGGTCTTATTTAAAATACTGCCGCAAAGTGATCATTTAACAGAAGTGACTCAGTAAGAGAGAGCAGAATTGTAACTGGTGCTCTTAGAAATTTCCAGCAAGTTTTCTGAAAGGTGGAAACCTTGGCTCTTGGTAGTGGCTCCTTCTGCAGGATTCTTAGCACACATGGCCTGTACAGCCTACAGAAAAACACTTTGAAACAGGCACTGTACCTTGGGTTGTGAGCTTTGTGCAGGCTGAGGCTGCAACTGCCTTGAGCTCTCCTGACTGCTGTGAGTCTGAGCTGACAAGAAGCCCACCCATGTGGAACAATCGCCAGTGTCAAGTGAGAGTGTATGCCAGTGCAAGTGAGTTTTTATATAAAAGCAGGCTTGTGGCTGTGAAGCTGGGCATTCTGAGGAATGAAGAGCTGCTGGTTGGTTTTTAGGGGGTAGGTTTGTGTTTGGGTTTGGTTTTTTTTTGAGTGAGTTTGTGAATAAATGTTTTGAAACAGAAGTTACTTTCTAAGCTTATGAAATAAGTCTAAGAGAGAATAAGCCTTGATGTCAGGCAGTATTCCTTTGTGTGTCGCACACCTGGGAAGCTTTTTTCCTAATTCTCTGTTTTCTCTGAATTGTATGTATGAGTTTTCACAATACCACTGCAGATTACAAATAAAAATACAACCAACCCATAAGCTTCAAAAAACTAGCCAGAACCATACCTAAAAAAAAAAATGGACAGGCTTGCTGCTGAAGAAACTTAAACTTCTATAATGTTTAATCTGCTGCTCCTCCATATTACTGATCCATGGAAATGTGTCAATGAAACTTAGTTATCATGGTACTTATATAAACTTGGTTTAGTGATGTTATGATTGTGCTTAATTAGATTTCTATCTAAAAAGTCAAGCCACAGAGACTGAAAAACTGGGTTCAGAAATGACTAACCAGGAAGACATAGCACAAGCTCTCAGAAGTTCTACCTGTTTTACAAGTGTCTTCCCACATCACAGAATTGTAGCAATTGGGTGGTTCAATGTCCCTGTACACTGTCAGTTTTCTGTGAAAGATAGCTCCATGGATACAAAAAGGGTGGGCATAAGCAAGAGGTAAGATGCCCTGGGCAGAAGCAGGAGGTGATAAAATATGCTGAAATCCCTGTGTTGATTGGGATTGGATAGATCAGGCTAGTGGAGAACTGTTGGGCACTGGTTGGCTTTCTTCATCAGTGCATCATACAGCCATTAGATGTCTCAATCTTGTCCTGCCCCCTAATAAATAAGGACAAGTCTGGAGCCTGGGCAGCGTGGGCACCTGTTGGCTTAATCTGTGTTCATTTGTTTAACAAAAGCCTTGCCTGAGAAAGGCTGCCAGCAAATGTTGATTTATAAACCTATGAGGTCGTGGTTGAGTTTGTACCCTCAGAGAGGCAGGAGAAGGCAGACAGCACTCAGAGACAGTAGTGGTAGAAATCACACGTGTCTGACACTTTTGAAAGCCTGGCTGTCTCAGGCATCCCTCAGTGAGCACTGGAGCATTTCTGTTGCGGCACAGGAATGGTTTGTCCCGTAACAGAACTGGCAGGTGGCCATTCAGTGTCACGCAAACCCAAACCCACTTTGTGGCCAGTTTAAACTGATTTGCCAGACTGTTAAATTGATGTGCCCAGGGCATTATCCTCCACAGAAAAAACTGCCAGGTAATCAAGGCAGTTACTTCAGCTACAACGTCCAGCTTCTCAGAGCTTTGCTCTCCATCCAGAGAGGGTTTTTACTGTACCTTGCTACCTGCTCCCTTTCTCTGTTGCTGTCAGTGCTTTCTGTGACCACCTCAATGTTCCTATGGTTCTTTCAACAGGGATGTGCTTTGGCAGTGATACTGGAGGGAGGTCAGAAGCAATATGTGCTACAGGAAGGGTTAAAAACAACCCATGCACACAGATAAATACACAAAAGAATCTCCAGTTGGAGCGGGAGGGTTTCAGCCCTGGCTCCACTGTGCCAGTGTAAGGGTTGAGGTTTCAGCAGAGCTGAGCACACAAATCCTCTGCAGTTGTGTGAACACTACTCTGTTTGCACAGATGGACTGTCCTGAACAGTCCCACCCCAGAGCAGAACTCAACAGTTTCGTGACTGAGGCCTCACTGAGCAGGTTATGGAGGAGTCTCACCAGCACAACTGGCTGAACCAGCTGTTAACGCTTTCCTTAGCCCAGCAGTTTTGTGACTGTATTTGCCAGCACACAAGTTTCACTGAGAGCAAACAACCATCACTTTATACTGTTCAGTTATAATGGCATGATACCTAAAGAACTAGGGGTCAGTGCATAAGCTTAGCTCTTTTTGCAAAGCCAGGATCTTCTGATCTACCTCAGATGCTATTCTCCTCGTAACTTCCCATTTGTTATTCTGCACATTTCCTGTTGCATAGGATGACAAGTTTGTTCTTAAAACAACAGCGTCATTTTATTATCCTCGCTTTCAAGGTCCCAAGCACCAATAGTTGTGCCGAATAAAGTATTAATATCATTAAGAATGCTTTAAAACCCTTAGAAGCTTTTCCCCATAAAAACACAAGTTGATGCCTCGTAGAAAACTGAAGCAAATTGAAAAGATTTTTTTTTTTTTACAATTCATGCAGAATTGCTCAGGATCTCCCATTTTAGCAGTAAGGACTATGAAAGTCCTGGCCATGCTGGACTCTGCATTTTAGGTGGCTTAATTTCAGTTGTTGTTTCAACATATATAGAATACAGCATATCCTCCCCAAATGTACAGCTTTATTTTGATCATGAAATAGATTTTTTGAATTTACAAATGAAATCCATTACTTGTTATGCATTTAAATTGATGTAAAACCTGCTTAGCGTCAGTGTCCACTAAGTCAAGAGAGAGATGAATAACATGCATGGACTAGAGTACCTTGCGGTTGCTGAGGAAGTTACCACCCCTCCCAGTCACTTCCAATAGACACACCCAAGCGCCCAGTAAATGCTGCGGCAGTTTGTGAAGAGTCTTAAAGTGCTGTGAGGTTTCAGCAACATGAGTCATAGGCATCCCTCTCCCCTTTTTTCTAAATCTCTAAATTCACATTCAGTAGTCCCCACAGGCTACCCTCGTGATTCTCCTGGGTCAACAGGAGCTGGAGCAGGACTACAGAAATCCAAAAGTGCAGTCCAGTCCCTCATCATCATTGCCACATCCTTCCCTCATCATCGTTGCCACATCCTTCCCTGGTACCACCAGTCTCACTGGGAGCCTTCTAAACTGACAGTGGGTACAGGTGAGCAGCCAGATTTGTGCCTGCAGTTTTGCACTGATCTCGTGAAGCAGGGACAGGCTAAGTTCCCCGTTTCACTACATTGCACTGTTCTGTTGTTACTAGTGAAGAAGCACTAGATTATAAAACAGGAAAAAAAATGCACACACACACAAAATATGCACAAGAATTGCATTTGAACATGACAGAAAATACTTATCTTCAAGCAATTGGAGTGTTTTCTTTGGGTTTCTGGGTTGATACTGATATATGTGAAAAGGATGTGGTAATAATCCTCAGCAAGCATGACAAATCCATGAACATCAGAGTTAAGGTTCTATTTGCATTGAAACAAAAGAGTAAATTCACGGCTCAAAGTACCTAAAACATGACCAAAACTCTGTCCTGGGATAATGTAACTTGCTAGCAGAGAGAGTTTGGGAGGAAAAAGTTCTGCATCCTTTCAGAAGCGTTTCAACTTACCTTGGATCACACTTCCATAAATTGTTACTGTACTGCACAGGGGGCCGAGTTAAGGTTATTTGCTCATTTTAACTTATTTACTGATACAATGTACTCCTGTTCTTAAGAAACTTTAATTCAATTTGCATAGAACAATGTACTAGGAACTGCTCTTCTTACCTTTTCACCCAAACCTCTCAAAAGTAATTTGTACAAGAACAGTAATTAACTTTACAAAATACACTGGGGAAAGGTGAACTTCTTTGTCAGTAGCAGTTGATGTGTGGTAGAGCTGAAACAGAATTGCCTGAATTGAAACAGGTTGCCCAAATGTCAGTTCAGTAAATATTCCATCTGAGAGGTGACAGCCTTTTCCAAGCTTTCCATTTTTATTGGCCAGATATAAAGAGTCTGATGTTTCCATCATAAATGGGAATATTTCTTTCAAGTTGAGGTTCTACCGACAACAGAGTCCCATTAACTAAAGCTTCCCTTTAACTTCAGGTATTCCTTTCAAAACTGTTTTTAAAAAAATAATATATATATATATGTATAGTCCTACATGTAAACTTCATTCCTGTCGACCACTGTGATCCACTGCGTTACTCATCTTTGTCATCATCCTTGGAGTTCCTCTGCAGGACAGGACTCAGTTTGTTTTGCAAAACTGCTGCAAGTTTTTTTGAGGTTTTTTTCAGGAAAGCACTTCCAGGGTGAACATTACTAACGTGCAGGTACAGGTCCTCTTGTGTGGGGCCCGTGTAGCCGCAGTCTTCACACACGTAAAGTTTATCTCGCCTCTGTTTGTAGGCATATTGCTGCTGCACACCGTGAATCTTCTTGAGGTGGGACTCCAGGGAACAGCGCTGGGTGAAGGCTTTATTGCAAACCTCACATTTGTAAGGACGAATTCCTGCAACAATAAAATACCATTATGATATATGTTTCTAACAGCTGGCTAAGAGCAAGGCTCTGGCAGCTACTAAGCACATATCTAGCAGTAGGGAGCTACTAGCCTAAGGAACTACCTATTCTAAATAAAACATCCTACTTTCGGGCTAAGACTTTCAGGAATGGGTTGACATATTTAGGCATAGAAAACCTAGAAATGTTTTGAAATGTGCAGGCACACACTGAGGATAACTGGGGCCCAACTGTGCTTTGGTCCTAAGGAAGCCATTAACAACTCTTGCAAAACTTAGTCTTTTAGACCCCTAACTTTTTTTAAGTCCTGTGATTAGGTAAAAATTTCAGCTAACCTGTCATTTTGGGGTTTATAGTGAATGAAAACTTCTACCTCAGTAAGATTTCGATTTTTCTCTTTTAGTGAGCAAAACTTAATGAGTCTTTCAGCAAATGGCAGCCCAGTGTGACTGTCCAGTGCTTCAAAGGAATGAGAGCACTTTAGTACAATATAGAATTGATGACTGAGATTGCAAGCTCAAGTTCTAGAAGATAAATGCCGTAAGATGAAAGAAGGGTTGAACTCAATGATCCTTGTGGATCCCTTCCAATTCAGCATATTCTGTAATCCCTCCAGAGGATGGAGAAGGAGCTGGTTTGTGTTTTGAATGCCTGGGCAATTTTGCTCAGTAGAGATAACCAACATTACAAAAATACTGAGAAGCAAAGAATATTTATTTTACCACCAATCAACACTGATTTAACAACAACCACCCAGTACTTAAATAGCTGAGGATTAAGCAACATTTGAAGAAACCTAAATCACTTGAAATTTTACTTACTAGACTATATTACTAAGTTTTCAAGCAAAGACCAGCCTTAAAACTGATACAAGGAGTTACCTAACCTCTTCTTTCCCCCAAGAAAGGTGAAACACAAGGGTGTGGAAGGTCAGACCTATGGTGAGCCAAGCAGAAATGGGCAAAGCACACGTATCCATTCGGACAGATGTCACTGTGATTGCTTTGTGTTAAGTTACCACTCAGTTGCTGATCTTTCTACCAAAAATCCAAGCAAATTAGATGTTCCAATAAGCAGCATCTCGACTGCATTTTTGCAAGTCTTGTAAAAAGAGGTTATCCCAGCACACCAGATTTAACTATCAAGACTAAAGTTTCCTAATGCCTACTGCTGTGAGACTGCTTCAGTTCCATTAAACTGCAGCTGGAAAGAAACTCCAAACTTTCATTAGGATCACACACAAAAATGTATTTTTCACAAACAGTAGTTTAGGTGCAGTTTTATGCCCATCTGAAGGCAATTAGGTTTAAATTGCAGGCACCATCCTTGGCGCCTGCTCCAGTGCTCCACAGGCATGAATACAAGCACAAAAAGGGTAGTGCTGGAACGGCACAGCCTGTTAGGGCTGTGGGAACCTCTCCATCACTTAGGAATCATTTTAAATTTTTCTTTTACCGTGTATCTTAGATACTTTTTAATGCTTAAGTCAGCTCAGGCCCTGAAGCTAGACTGGGATGCTTTTGTTCTCTCGGACACTACTGTTGCACAGTCTCATTTCAAGAGCTGCATGGCAGTTTCCACTGAAACACCAGCACCCAGTAAAGCACATGTAGAAGATCACCTGTACCTACAAAATAAAGCCCACACTACCACTTCCAGCCCATTTGTCTTCTTTTTAATATTCAAATATGGCCCAGCTTTCCTGAACAACCAACTTTGATATAAACAAGGTCACTGATTTCAGAGATGCTGTATTTCAGCCCAGAAAAAATACACCCCAATACATTGCTGGTACCACTGCTGCAGCCAGCCCTCACCCCCGCCATCACCAAGGCAACAGGCAAATACACTGTATGTGCATGCTCATCCTGGATTTAAGCTGGAGAGGAGAAAGAGTGACAGCAGATTTCCTCTAATAAATTTGGGGACAATCTAACCATCAGGTTCACATTTCCAGGATGATGGGTTTCCATTCCTGTCCAGTAAAAAGACCCTTCTTCCCTTCCAGAGTTTCACAAAATTGGTTCCACTCCTGCAAAGCAATTTCAACCCTACCTGCCACAGCACATATATTTGTAAATATATATATATATATATATATATATATATATTCAGCTTCTGAACAGAAACTGTCTTGGATTTAGTTTCCTAGTCTCAAAGGATGAGGGTAAAGGTTGAAAAATCACTTTTTTTTGGAAGCACTGACTCCCCACTTCAGCCATATCCAGCAGCAGCTCCCTGCTTGCAGCCAGCAGCTTTACTTTCCACACGAAAGCTTTGCACACAAACCAAAACAGCCCAAAACATTGGCCCCAGCCAATGCCTTACCATTGAAATGGGCATCATTTTTGTGAGTTCTACTGCTAAGAAACAGCTCCTGCCTACTTGTGTCACCTCTGGCAGTTTGCCTGGTTAATGGTGCCCAAGCCAAAGAAAGGGCACTGCAGAGCAAGCCAAAATAGTCTCCAGCTTCCATTGTGTGATCACACATCTGGAAAGATGGAACGTGCCTGTGAGATGTGGTGGATGCATCTTCTGGATGCCCAACAGTGCAAAGTCCAAGCCTGCTGAGCACAGCCAACCTGACCTGACAGAAAGCATCGCCCTTGGTGAGGATGGGCATTGATATTTATCTAAGCTGTTGCTTCCACCAAGAAAAAGAAAGCAAATCAAAATGTCAGCCTTCTCCCTGCTCCAGGCTGGGAGAGGCACTTCTGCGCCAGTGAGCTGCACTTGAGGTAACAAATCTGGTTCAAAGAAGGACAACCACCACTATTTGGGATGGACTCTGGAACTGAAGCCACAGCAGAATGGCCACAGAAAGCACAGCACCCCAGCCTGAGGGAACAATACAGTAGCAAGAGCAGGAACCACCGTCAGGTGATTTTCAATCCACTGCTCCTGATTTACAGCGCATTCTGTGCCCCACACACCAAGTGAATAAAAATACTTTAGGCCAGTTGCAAAATGCTCTAGATGGTTGGATGTGCAGAGGGAAACAGCTTCAAAAGGGAACTGGAGGGGCTGGTAGCCCGAATCAGGAAGGGATGCAGCACGCAGCACTAGCAGAAGTCAGGTGTGTTGCCTAGTTTCTCTAAAGAAGCTGCAGGCACAGCATGAACAACATTCTGGTTTCTCCAGACAGTGCCAAAATCAAGCCACAGCCCCATCCTGTGGAACAGCAGCAGAGAAGGTTCTTAATAGCAAAAAAAAAAAAAAAAAAACCAGGGAACTGCTGCTCACTGCCTCTAGAGGGCAAAGCACTCTTGCCTCCACTTGCTGTGCGCCGGTCTCGCAATAAGGTGCGGTGATTTGCTATACCGGCTGGGCTATCCCAGGCAGGTTATCCCGGGTGGGTTACCCCAGTCTCGCTGACCCAGGCATTGCAGCACGTGGCTGTGTCTGCACTGGGTCTGGATGGCACTACTTCACATAGATTTCAATAGTTCTTCTCAGATTCCATCACTCCCAGGGCTTCTCTCTGTCCACACTCATGTCTTCTTCCCCTTTCCGCCAGCACAACCCCACCAGTTTTGGCAAATGCTGTTAACCTGGGCTTTGTACTATGGCCTTGCCAGGCTGCCTTACCCTCTCCCTGTCCTTGTTCCATCCCATCCCTCCTCCCACCTCATACTAACTCAGAGTCTCCCGTGAGTCCCCAGGGAATGCATTCTCACCAGTATGGGTCCGGACATGTCTTTTCAGATCAAAGGTGTCATTGAAGCCTTTTCCACAGAAGGTGCACAAATGTCTCTTCACTTGGCTGTGGCACTTGATGTGACGGTTGAGCATTCGCTGCAAGCGAAAGCCTTTGCCACACAGCTCACAGCTATGCAAGGCAGCATCGTTACAGGTGCCGGTGGTGAACTGAGGAATGGAAGATGACTTGGGTGAGTGCACATCGAGATGAATAACAGAAGACCAACAGAATAAAAAAAAAAATCAAAATAAGGAGGGATAGCGTGCTGTGGCATTAAAAAAAACCCTTGGGATATATTAAAAATGAAAAGTGAAAACATTCAGGTGATTCCTGCTGGGTGAAACATTCGTATTTTCCTTGCAATTAAGTGGGGTACTTAATGTGCAATGGGACTGATGCAACTCTGGCCAGCTTGGAATCAGTGGTTAAAACAAAGCCCGTGTGGTGGATACCTTCCAGAGGCAACAACCCTTGTCCAGTTACATCCATAAGCAAAAGGGCTTAGGCTACAAGCACCTTTTCCTGGGTCCGCCTGTGTGTTCGCTCCTGCACTCAGCTAATATCCTGGATGAAGATGGGAAATACTTCAAGGTATGAGAAAGTCGTATTATGCGGTGCCTCCACTAACCACACTTCCAGCTGCTATGGGTCCCTCGGAAACCAGCCGGCAGTGATAAAAAAGGTGGCTTTGGAGAGATAAACATAAGGCACCTTGTGCTAACTCAACAGGGACTGAAACAATGGCGCTAATCGCCTCCTGGCTCGTTAATTAACAGCAGAGTGACATCAAGGGGTAATCTCAGTCCCACTCCCAGCACCAAAAGTATTGTGCCAACACCATGACCTAACTTGACTAAGGGAAACATTGATGATTCAGCCTTTGGGAAGACAGTTTCTCAGAGGGAAGGTTTAACGTCTGGAAGTTGCAAATACTTTACTGCTTGTTTAACTGTTCGTGGGGGAACACACGGCCATGCTCACTGATAGACACTCGGGGTGTGGGAAAGCCGGTGGAGCAGACAGCGCCATGTGCACACATCCATCGGCTCTCGCGGTGCTTTGGGGGAGTGCCTGTGGCATGCTGAGAAAAAGCCAACTTCGCTGAAATGAGGTTTCGCTGTGACAGTTGCTCATAGCCCAGGTTAAATTATACAAAGTAGGTTAAAATCAAACAGCAGCAGGGGCAAGCTCTTCACAAAGACAGGAATACGTCTCGGGTTTTCTTATTCCTGACGAGACAGTTATTTATCCTGGCCCTCTTCCTTCGCTTACTACTGAAGCAAAGTTACTTGAAATTGTAAAGAAAGAATAACAAAAAACCCCCAGTAGCTGTGAAACCACGAGGTGTGAAACTAGAGGAGGAGCCATCTGGGAAAAATCTACTGGGCAACAGGGGCATGACTCCTCCTCATGCAGCTGCATATAAACCAAAGTGAAAACCTAATGTTAATCATGAGGCTCAGAACACAATGGCCCAAAGGCTGTCATCTCGGCGGAGACAATGGGCATTTTTACAGCTCCATCCAGCAAAGCAACAGCCAGGGTGTAAGGAGGTGTTAACTACCGGTGGCAAACACGTCTCCTCCCCAGCGCTGGGATGGCCTCGCTCCACTCCCGTTGAGGGGACCCTGGACGTTCAGCGCCGTTTGGGAAGACAGCGTTAGCTCTCAAGGTACCACAGGGCCCCGAGGCACCGAGAGCAATTTGCCCGCTCAGCCCTGGGAGGGAAATCACTGCTCTGCCGGTTCTGCCCGAGGGACACCCATTCAGCCAGAGCCTCCGCCCTTGCAGCAGAGGGGCTCTTCAACAAAGCCAGTGGATGGGTAATTGCCTCGTTTCACCCAGGCCTACGAGTCAACCTCAAGGTGGCAATGGCCTTTAACAGCTTCGGAGGAGAACCTTTAACTAGCTGCTATCTTGAAAAGTCAAGATACACCCCAGCCCCCTTTGGTGAAGGCTTGACTACAACCTAGAAGGCAGCTTTTAAGGAGGCCCCACGCTAAGGAGCGAGATCCACCTACGCACCATGGGGCATGACTCCTATAGCTGCCAGGGCTGGTCCTTCCTGGCTGGGTTCAGAGCTCCTGCGGGACCCGAGCCAAGCAGGTCAGGGGCAGCACGTCCCAGGCAAGGATAAGAGAAGGCAAAGGGCACTGCAAGATTACGGTACATCGCTTATGAAGCTTGCCCTGCCGCTGCCATCCTATGGGCAGCTGTTCTGGCCGGCCTCCATCTCGGTGTGTGGGACAGGTCCTGCCACCTCTAGCAGAGAGACCCCAAGGGACTGTTGGCACCTGGTGCCCCCGACCAGCAGGTCACTCCCACTACCGGAGAAGCGATGGTTGGGGTGCGGGCGGTTACCTTAATTTTCGACCTGACCACGGGTCGCTTGACGGCCAGGTCCAACAGCATTCCCCCGGCCATGCCCAGGTCGCCGGGGACAGGCTGGGGCGTCGGGGGGTCGCTGGGCTCGACATCCCGGGTGCCGCTGCTCCCGCTGCTCTCCAGGCTGCAGCTGTCTTCATAGCCCAGCAGCACGCAGCCGATGCCGCCTGCAGCGGGGTGGGGATGCGATAAGGACGGGGACCGGGGCAGGGCAGGGCAGGGGAGGCAGCGGGCAGGAGCCGCCGGGCCCCGGTGTTTAACCTGCGGGCGGGCCCGCGGGCGGCGGGGGAGGATCCCCGGCTCACGCTGCAATCGGAAACTCAAACACGAACGGTCCCAAAGTTCAAACAAGCCAGCTCCGCCGCCTTCCCGTTATACCCCGGACAAGGGCAGAAGGAGGAGGAGGAGGAGGCGGCCTAGAGCATATCACCCCCCGCCCCGGGTCCTTCCTTCTCCTCCCCGCCGCCACCTTTCTCATGCAAACGAGATTTCCCACCTTCCCGGGCACACACACATTCCCCCCCCCGATCCGCCATACCGGGGGGCGCCCCGGGGTGGGGAGACGGTGCCAGGCACAGGGGCGGCATCTCCCGGTGGGTCAGCACTCCTGCCCCTGGGAGGGGAGTTTTGCCCCAAGTGTTGCCCATTAATCCCCCCCCCACCTCCCCGCCTTTAGCACAGCTCCCTCCAAACCACCGCCCGTCCGCTCCCTCGGGGCTCCCTCGGCTCAGCAAAGCCAGCTCGCCCCGTCGGCAGCCCGCGGGGAACCGGGGGCTGGCGGGGACTTCCTTTCCTCCGTCCCCGCCGGTAGCGACCGGCGAGGGGAGGCAGCCCGCGGGCGCCGTACCTGGGATGTAGGTGTCGGCTCTCTCCTCGTCGGGCAGCCCATCCCAGCTGCGCACCGCCGGCTGCGGGCTCCGGCGTTTCACCAAGAAGGCTCTGGGCATGGCGAGGGCAGGGGGGGCACGGCTGGGCACGAAGCGAAGCGGCGCGTTGAGCCCGCCCGCAGCCCGGCGGGGCGCGAGCGTTGCGCTGCCGTCCGGGGGAGCGGGACCGCACGCACCGGGCAGAGCCGCCGAGGCACGGGGAGGGGNAATAGAAAAATGCACCAGGAAACTTGGGAAGGAGCATGCGTGCTGCAAACATAACGGTGTCAACAAGTCTGCTTACCTGTCCGACCGGTTGGAGCAGCTGAGCTTTGTTCCAGCCCTTCCTAAGGCATGAATGTTTGCAAAAGAATTTAACGTCTGAAAATTAAAAAAAAAAAAAAAAAAAAAAGAAAGGAAAAAAAAAAAAAAAAAGCGGGGAGGAGGGCCCCCCCCCC
>VWZG01003367.1:25058-37676 GCA_013396735.1 Grallaria varia | reverse complement strand
CCGCAGCCCACGCATGGGGGGGCTGCGCTGAGAGCCCCTCGGGACAGCCCGTCGAGGGGGAGACTCCCCAGGGCACCAGGGAAGAGACCCTCGGGGCAGCAGCGGGAAGAAAAAGTTTTTACTATTTTTCTTCTGTTAAAAAAAAAAAAACCCAAACTTTTATTGTTTCTCAGTCTTTGATTTAAAATTAAAAATGTGTCATGGCCTTTTCTCTCTCCCTNTATTTTATTTTTTATTTGCCTCTCATCCTCTTCCCTAAGTGGAAATGAAATAAAGACAAGAGGTTGGAGGGTTGAGGAAGGAAGTAAAAGAAACAGAAGAAAACCCACAAAACTGCACCAAAAAGTCTGCAAGCACAGCAAAGCCTTCGCCTGCCGTGGCCTCGGGTATTTAACAGGAGGACCTTCTCCCACCTACTATTCAATGTGCTTTTTTATCAAATGCAGTGGAAAGGTGCCTTCCTCCCTGGGCACATCCTTGCAGCAGAGCAAGCACGAGGCTGGAGCAGTTGAGGCTGGTGGGACTGAGCACCAAGAGCTGTGTTCCCACATGAAAGAAGAGGCTTTTCAAAGTTTGTCCCTCTTCTCTAAGGTTTTTGCTCTCCTCCTGAAGGGCAAAGCGTGGGCCAGGGGGAATTGCTGAGAGTTTCACCGTTGGTTTCATGAAGACAAAGGTTTAATTTCAGGGGCTGGACCTGGACTGTCTGGAAAGGACACACCTTTATATGTTATGGCCAAATGAAGGAGCTCTGTTTGACTCATGTTCCCATTACGCTTTTGGGCTCTTGAGGTCTTCATCCAGGGGCAAATAGGTGTGAGCTCTTGTGTGGGTCTGAGACACGGGGATGTGGGACTAGCTTGACCCCCAGGCATGGAGAAGCCCCAGCTCCAGCCCTGAGTGCCTCATCAGCTGACACACTGTCAGAGAGCTCCTCCAACAATTGGTATTTCCAGCCAGGAAAGCCCAGCCATGAGCCACCGCAGTCCTGCCCACCATTTCAGTAAGATCTAATGGAGCAACAACAGGCACAGACATCTTTATCCCTGCAGAGGAGCTACCCCATCACTCAGCACTACATCTTCCAGAAAGGCTTGTAAGCCCTGACCACTGACCCACGGGATAGACCCTAGGAGTGATGGCAAAGGCTGGGAGCACCTACTTGCTCCTCCAGCTCCTGTGGGGAATTTACAGTCTCCACAGGTACCAGGTGAGAAGCCATCTCAACATGCCTTCAGGCAATACCTCAGCAATATCACAGGTAAAACCTTCTCTTTCTTTCACTTTAAGGCTATGTAATTGCTGTTATGTCTGAGATTTTGCCCCAGGACAAAATGCAGCTACGTAGTGTTTAATTGATTTTTTTCAATGCTTTCAACTTGAGGTTTCTTTTATTTTAATGACTCCTTGTCTTTTAAACCAAAGGAGGTAGTAAATTATATTAATCACAATGCTCCCAAACCAAGAGCTTGCTGTGACAACTTTACTGTCGTCTGGGGTTTCTCAAATCCTACTTTGAGGTTCCTGTTTAGTGAGGTCCTGGAGTACACACTTGGCTTACATTTGGTGCCCCCAAGTCAGATGTGCACTCGCAAGCACAGCTGAATCAGGAGCTAAATTATTATTATCAGCTCTGGAGCCTTGACACGAGTGGTCAGGACTGAGATGTGCCCAGCACCATTGGAAACACAGGATGGAGTGAAAGTACTGCAGCCTCTAGCAAGGCAAGAAGAGCTGGATGGAGATACACCAGCTACATGAAGTAGAGCATCTCAGTGGTGGTGGGCTGCCTTCCCCCTGACTAACAGGTGAAAATAAAGACTGTTGACCAAGCCTTGGGGTTGGTTGGCCAGAGCCTATAAAAAAAACATACTGCCTTTCCTATAAACACCATTCCTTGTTAGTTTTTAACCTGGAGGAGCCTGGGGAACATGCTCACAGCAACACCATTGCAAGAAGCCACATGCAGCACCATGAAGCAGAATTCTTGGGGTCACACTGCCTTCAGCAAAGCAGCCCACAGACACATCACTGGGCAGCCAGTGTCCTTCTCCTTACGCCCTTTGGAGCAATGTTGCACATACAGCCCACGCACTGTCATTACTCAATAAATAACAACACTAAGGAGATAACACAAACATTTCTGTAGGATCTTGTTTAATTTTCAACATTACTTGGGTGTGGGAGAAAATCCAGTACATTAAATTAACATTTTGGGTGTAAATCAAATTAAATGTACAAAATGCCCTGTAGGGTCAAAGCACAACGGGACCCACCCTTACAGATTTGACTACTAAAATGTATTTCATTTCACTCAAATCATTTGCAAGTGAGGAGGGAGAGGTGGAATCAAACAATGAATCAGCCATGTGTCGCTGTCACAATCACACCCTGCTCCTTCCCAAACTAACCCTGTGGGGGAGTTGGATTGATGGCCATGTGCAAGGGGCAGGAGTACTTGTCCCTTCTGGAGGATGCCACCTCACTGTCAGCCTCACCCTTGATGACATGGCACTTAGAAAGGAGTGGGGAAAGTATGCTTGGGGGCAAGGACCTGGGAGCAAGGGAAGGAGCTGGGCTTGAGAAGAACAGAGGAGAGACGCTCAGTAAAAGAGGTGTAAGGAACACTTTAGCTGTGATCCTGGGGAGTCCTGTCCTTTCTTCTTCTTGCCTTGGCTACTTTTCACCATGATCAGCATGATGCAGCTGTGGAGGGACATGGCCTGGGCAGGGATGAGGGTGTGATTGCACAGCCCAGCAGAGATAAACACTGTTGAAAGGCACGGTCCCTCAGCAATGCCATGGCAATGTCTTAGAGCTGGGCCTTTAGCATGGAATGCACAAAGGGACCTTCACACTCTGCCCCCAGTGGGATCTTGCCCCCAGCCATCACTCCTCCTGTGCAGAACTGGAAGGACTCCAGCAGGTACACCTGCAGGGGCTGGGGATACTCTGCCCACAAGGCTCAGAGTAGTCACCTAAGCCCCTATTTCTGTTGATTTCTCATGATTTTAATCCAAAGTAGCCCGGACAGATGAGAGACCCTGGCTGGTGCAGGAGCCTGACAATGCAACAGTGCAACCTTTGGTTTCTGACTCCCAGCAGAACTCAGGTAGGGAGATTTATTATACAAGTTTACTGACCACGAAAGAAAGACCACAGCTTCATATCCTTGGAAAAATGAACCTTCATCTTCTGTGTTCTGTGGCGTTCTTGAAACACCAGGGCTGGGATATCTGGGCTGCTTCAAGTCACAGAAACACCCAGCTGACACCCCCTTGGCTGATGAACCCTCATGCTGCTCTCAGGAGGCATTTTGTGAGAGATGGGGAGGAGACTGGGTGTCAAAACTTCGCAGGAAACACCCTGGTGTGACACCCCTTCCTTAAAACATTTCTCCTTCTGAGGTGGGATGTTGAGGATGAAGCCCCTTGCAGCACCCAGGAATGGGCACCACAAGGTCACCAGGAACCCTGGGTTCACATCCCAGCCACATTACAGAAAGAGGGTTCACAGAAGGAAGATGCTCCCATTGCAGCCAAGGCAAGATTAGAGCAAGACTCCTCTGCAGCCTTTCCCAACCTTCTGCCTCCCTGGATTGTCAAGTGGAGGTCGAGCATGCCATAGGGTCTTTCAAGCAGGATTGTGGGGACCTCATGTCTTAAAAGCCCACAGAAAAGCACAGAGGAAATGTCCCCCTGCTCTAGAAGAAACCTTCACCTGGGGTACATGCTGTTTCCAGCCCCAGCTTTCCCTCCACTTGGATGTCTGCCCTTGATGCAGCAGCTCAGCATCTGTCTGTCAAGAGCTGATGAGCTTCTGGAGGCACTCCTGTCCATCCTGCCCCACAGCCCAGCACATGCCTGCAGCACCAGGGGTGACTCAGGTGGGTTTCAGCAGATGTCTGGAAACACACACCATGCATTGCTGGAAAGGTTGCTGTTGTCTCCAAGAGCAGGTTCCCACCCAAAGCACGGCGTCTCCAGGAGCTCCAGAGTATGTGAGCATTGCTGCTGGTGGCACAGGCTGGCAGGGCAAAGCTACTGCCCTGGTCACACCTGCACAACACCCTCTGTGCTGCCGCCTTGGGGCCATGCCTGACCACTGGAAAGCTCTGCTTCCAAGTCAGGTTTTGGCAGCTCTTCTGCTTAGATGAGGAACCACTTCACCGCAGCGGATGGAGCTAGAGTGGCTCCACGCCAGCATTATCTTGAAAGGAGAGAATAGCGGCTCCACAAGCTGCCCCAGTTTCAAGGGTGATCTGCTTTCTTTGACTGAGCAGGGAGAGATGGAGAAGGTGCCAGCTGGGGGAAGATGGCTCCCCAGGCTGCAGCAGAACCTGCCCTGCCTGTGCTTCATGCTGGGTTTCAAAGCACCCCACCAAGCTGACTCACCGGGCTCCTGTTTCCCTGCCTCCCACGGCCCCTGCCACTCCCGGCGTCTCCCTGTCTTTCTCCACCTATACTTCTGCTTCCTTCCCACTCCTCCCGCCAGGCTCGACGCTGTCTCTCTGGCCGCCCACTCACTGTGGCTCTGCTCCCTCAGGGCACCCAACATCACCCCATGTTGCCGGGCTACTCCCCAATGAGCCTCTGAGTCCTGCTCCCTGTGGAAATGGCACCCAGCCACCCTTGTAAAATTCGTGTTGGATGTTAGACCCCAGCAGCATCTCCTGAGCATCCTCCTCATGGTACCTATAGCCTTGATGAGGCTGCTGGAGGACCTTGCATGCCCCACATCCCTCTGCACACAGTCTAGCACAACTCTGGGAGGATAGAGTGACTCGCCTGGAGAAATGTCTACTCTCACAAGGTGGTCAGCAGAGCCCTGAGCTCTCAGACTCTGGCATAAAAACATGACTGAGTATCTGTCTCTGGAGGTCTCAGAAGCCCCTTCCCAACTTGGACTGCACTGTCCAACTTTTTTTTTAGTTCCTTGATTCCTTGCAAATCTCACTGCCCAGTGTTTCCTCCCTGGGAACTTCAGTGTGTTCTACCAAGCCTAATACACCAGCAAAGGTTGAAAAATTAGTGAAATCCCAGGACTTTCCTGCAAGTTGGTAGTTAAATAGAGGACAGAAAGTTATTCCCTCTGAATGTTCCTGTTGCACTCAAAAATACATCACCTTTATCAGACAACAGCAAATCCACATGAGGTATAACTCCCAAAAGCTGCACCCATGTCCCCTCCAGGTCTTCCATTAACCCATCTCTGCTGGTGGTAGCCCTCAATCTGAGAGTTTCTCTGACATTTTCACAAGCAGCATCTCTCTACAAACCAAACCCAACAACTGTGTGAACAGTGAAGAAAGGGGGCAGCAGCCTCTCACCCTTTTTGACCAGTGGTTTGGATTTTGGTTTCTCTCTGGCAGGTCACGGAAACATTGAACCAGGTGGGTTCAGCCAGATGAGCAGCTTCCCCATCTGAGCCCAGCACCATCTCTGGAGAGGACTGCAGCTGCTGTTCAAATGCAGTGGAAAGGCTACCACAGGTGGTCTGCCAACCCCTCACTCCCTGGCTTTATCCTTGAGACAGATGTTTTCCCTCCTCATGTTCGACTCGTCATCGCCACATCTCCATGTTCTCATTTTGCTGCCTGGTTGGAGCAGGTGCAGGTGACCCACGCAGATAGAAGGCATTGCCCCAGAAAAGACCCATTTTCCCTGATGCCGGGAATGTGCTGCACATCAGGATGTGCTGCTGTCAAGATGCACTTGACACACATCAGGATGTGCTGCTGTTGGCATGCGTTGCTGTCAGGGTGTACTGCACCTTTGGGATGCGCCGCTGTTGGCATGCATTGCTGTCAGGGTGTACTGCACCTTTGGGATGCGCCACTGTTGGCATGCATTGCTGTCAGGGTGTACTGCACCTTTGGGATGCGCCGCTGTTGGCATGCGTTGCTGTCAGGGTGTACTGCACCTTTGGGATGCGCCACTGTTGGCATGCATTGCTGTCAGGGTGTACTGCACCTTTGGGATGTGCTGCTGTTGGCATGCATTGCTGTCAGGGTGTACTGCACCTTTGGGATGTGCTGCTGTTGGCATGCGTTGCTGTCAGGGTGTACTGCACCTTTGGGATGCGCCGCTGTTGGCATGTGTTGCTTGTCAGGGTGTACTGCGCCTTTGGGATGTGCTGCTGTTGAGATGGATGCCACATGGGGATGCACTGCCATCGGGATGCATGGCACACCAGGATGTGCTCACGGAGGCTGAGAGTTCAAGCAAGGGATGAGAAGCCCGGCTGCCCGCTCAGCAGCCTTTCTCATTAGTTGACTAGGATTTATCAGGGGTTAGGAAGCCAGCAGTCACCTGGCTCAATTGGGAAAGCTCCCCCTTAAAATGTGGATGTCGGCTGGTGCTGGTGAAAAAAAGCTGGATGAGCCACAAGTAGGGTCAGACCCAGTCAGTTCCTCTCCATGTTCCTAAAAATAATGCGTGCTTTTGAAACGCCTTTAAAACCCCAGTTTCCCGCAGCTGGCATGGGCTGATAAGCTGCCTCAATGCCTGGAGGGCTGCAGGGGGCTGCACTTCCCCCTCCCACAAGCCCTGCCAGCTCTTCCATCCCCCTCCAAGCTCCAACCTCGGTGGTATAAAATCCCCTGTTCCCTCCCCAAGGACAAATGGCACCTCTGGGGTTCCCCAAGGCTCCCTCTTTCCTGCCAGATGATAGCTACCATAAACCCCATTGTATGCATATGGAATTCGAGTATTTCTTTACCATTTCAAAAATCTCTAGGCGGGACCAGCTGGGCAATAGGTGCTTTTGAGGGAGAACAAGCAGATTAATAGAGAGAGGGAGCAGTGGTCAGGGCAGAGAGGGTCAGTGATGAGCTGGAGGAAAGAATAACTCCAGTTGGGGTCTCGCGACAGTCCTACCGCTGCCACTCCTGGCCAAGCACTCTTGCAGTGCAGCTCCCCTGGGGGTTTGGGCAGCAGTAGAAAGAGAAGATGAGGTTCCTCTGGGCTCCCCTCAGCTACTCTCTGACAAAGAGGATCACCAGGACAGCCTTGGCTACCGGCAGGGCTGATGCCACCCTGAGCACAAAACTGCTTCAGGCAGGGCCAGGGGACAGGACAGGATGTCCCAATGCCTGTTCAGACCCTGCTGTGCTAGTGATGGACCTTTCCTGCTCCTTGTCTTGCTGCCACACATGCATGGGGAGGGCTGGCTCCTAATGGGGACCCACTGAAGCTGCTGGAGAGTGCCTGCCTGTCCTGGCAGAGCATCTGCTCCAAAAAGCCCAGGATGAGTTAAGCACCAGGATACACACCTGCTGCCTATGAAATCAGCCAGGGAGCTCAATTATGTTGCTTCAAGGTGGGCTCCTTTCCCTACAGCTGTGGTTTGACAACTGGAGGGGCTCAGTGCTGGCGGTGGCACCTCTGGATAGCTCAGCACCCTCCACACCCACCCAGATGAGGCCAAAGCCTGACTTTCGCCCTCCTCTCTCCCCTCCCTGCAGCCCAGGAAGCTCTCCTTCTCCTGGGGGAGCCCTGGAAGGGTATGAGCTGGGGGGTGCAGTATCCTGCACCCTACATGGCTGACCATGCTTTGGGGGCCAGAGACCCCCACACCTCCCTGCCTCTCAGCAGCCCTGGTGCTGGGGCAGGGTTACCTTTGCCACGCAAGCTGCAGGTGACTGCAGAATTACTCTGCCAATGCTTTGGGGTTCTCTAAGGGTTTTTGTCTCCTGGCACCTTTTACAATGAATTCCAGAACAAAAAAACCAACCCCACGCCTTGTAAGCATCTCTGCCCTTAGTTCCCAACAGCATTGCCACAACACCTTCCTCCCGCCATCTGCGGGCAAGGGTCTGTGCAATTGCCACCAATATAATTATAAAGTGCTGGGTTTACATCCTCTCTCCGCTGCCGAGCAGGCAGACTTTGGCCTCCGCCTGCATTTCAATTGCCCATCCCCTTTCAAGTGAAGCACATGCAGGAGGGAGCCAGGGTGCACTCCCCGAGCCAGGTACCCTCTGCAGCGTCACAAAATGATGGGCACAGCCAAACCATGCCGTGGAGAAAGCAGGGAGAGATGTGGTGAGGAGGCAGCATCCAGACTGCCCTCCTCCATTCCCCCATGCTGGTGGTGCTAGGGAAGGAGTGCAGTGCATCTGGGGCCATGGGGGACCACTGGACACCCTCCAGCCAGGGCAATATGAGGTGGCAGCAGTGGCGGCAGAGCCCACATCTTAGTTTATTTACCTGGAGGGGACCACTGGTGTCCCCAGGGCCAGTTGGCTAACGTGTAACCACACATGCCCGACTATAAAATCAGCAAGACTCCAGGAGTGGCTGCCCCAGTTTCCATCCTCACCACTGGAAGGAGGAAGCGCACGGGGAATTTAAAATGAAAAGTATCTATTTTGCAGGCTGCTCTGCAAATGGAAGGAAAGTTTCAATGCTCCCTTCCTTGTAAACTTGTTCATAATTATGGTGACATCTTCCCCTCTAGTTTCATCTTTCCTCCATCATTAAAATCTCTGGATAATCAAACTTGCTTCCCTCCAGCTCCCTGGGAAGAACTATCAGGGCCCTGGGGCTTGTCTGCATGGGAGGAGCAACAAAATTCATCCAAATTGCTGGTGAGAACACGTCAGAGGCTCATGGAGCTTCCGTACAAGTGCTGAGGAGATGAGTTTGGATGGCTTTCACTTCACTCATGTCCAACAGAAAATAAAACTTGCCCAAGCCAGGCATACCTCTATGGAGAGGAGGTTAACCTGGTCAAAATAAGGCATTTTTAATACATATATTTCATTAATTTAAACTATTTTTTACTTTTCTGTGCACAGAGAAGTTCCCAACGACCCTGCCTCTGAACTACAGAGTAGTGAGTCAAAAAGTACCACAGCACAGTTTTTTCCCTCTGCATAATGCACTTTTGAATACCAACAACATGACCCCCCCCACCCTCCACCGCAGCAAATCTGATAGAAACATTTACTGCAGGGCCAAAGGGGCTGCACCGGGATGATTGATGCCTACACTGCCACAACCAGGTCTGTCAGTGTTGTGGGGGCACAGGAATAATTCTGTCCTGCAGAGTGAAAAAGGCATCATGGCAAGACAAAAGTGTTTATAACATAGTAAGTCTATATTTTTGCTGCTATTGTTAGCTCTGCCATAGGGAGAAAATCAATGCTAATAACAGCAGGCACAGCACAGTCCTCTCTCAGGCGGGCTGTCCTGTATGCTCAGCTCTGTATCTATCCCAAGACCTTGCCGACTGTAGTACAGGCACCTGCACGCACAGCCACACTCATCAGCCACACGTGGCTTCACAGAGAAAATGGAAACTTGGTTTAGGTCACATTTGGGTTTAGTTCTTTTGCCTTTTTTGCCATTGAGGTACCTGAGCCACTGTGTGTCCTGGTGGAGTGCTCCAGGTGTGTGAAGTCACCCATGTGAACAGATACGCCTGCATGTGCATGCCTGCCCGGAAGGGAGAGCTGCCTCTGCAAAAGGGAAGGACAGCTAGCTCACCAGAACCCTGGGGAAAAACTCTAAAAGCTTTGTGAAAATGTACCTTTAGGATTAGTTTTGTTGTTGCTTGCTTGCAGTTTGGTAAGTGAGATTGGTTCCTCATAATACATGAGAGAAATGGAGCAGGAGAGGGCTCTGGTTCCGAACAAGAACCTGGGCTCTGCTCACACTTTATCTCCCTCGTCTGTAATATCTTGCAGCTTTTCCTTAGGCTTCAGTCCTTTGGGTTTTTTTGCCACTAAGGCAAGCCACAACTGAACACCCTGTTTTCTGGATTCTCTAGTGGCTAATACAGGGTTGATCTGACACTGCCTTCCCTTCATGGGATGCTACACTGCTCAGCATAACCACCCGTTACACAAATCATAGCCTGAACTCCTCCACATCCATCAAAGTGGTTGGAATGGGGAAATAGACATAGAACTCTTACTGAGACAGGGCCTGCAATACAGACTTATCAAGGAGGGTGGCAAATGCCCGTGTAAGAGCACAGAGGTGAGGGAGGAGGTGGATGAGGTACAAAGGCTGTACAAGCTTAATTTTCTTTGAAATCCAGGATAAAAATGCCCCCTAAGGATGGATGTGTTATCCAAGACCACTATAAAGATCTGAGCTGTTTGCTCAGGAGAAAAATGGCCTTCTGCTTTTCAGAGTCTCCTTTAGGTATGACTCAACCTTTCCTTGACTAGTGCTCAGCCCCATCTCCATGAGCCAACGTGCACTGATATGCCCAGGCCAGCAAAGGAGGAACCGAAGCACAGGAAAGAGGGCATCAAAGAAAGGTATGGACATAACACACCAGGAACCAGCTATTGGCAGCCAAGGCATTTGTTTGAGGAAACCTCACATGGAGGTTTCCCCAGAACAGCCAGGAAAGAAACCCTCCTGAACCACGTTTCCCTCAGCTCCATGTTTCCCTGCCTCCTCACAAGGAGTTACTATTGCTTTGCCAGTCACACATACCCTGTCAGCCCTGCGAGACATCTCTGCAACAGGCCTGGGGGTCACCAAGCTTCTCTTCACTGGGGTAACTCTGAAATCTTCTCTCTTGTTCTTCTGCAAACCATCAGCCAAAGCAGTTGGTATCACCACTGGGCACTCCTGCCCTCCCTCCTCCATCACCCCCATCTCTCTGCCTGTAGAGTGTGCTTCTGGCCAGGCTTACACAACCCAGCTGGAAAAGTGTCTCAGAAAAATGAGTTTTTCCACACTGTTGCTGCTGCAGGGTTTTAAACTAGTCCATGTGGTCCTTCGCTGGGTTTGGAGAAGGTTCTCTTCCTGAACGAGCTCACCCCAAGCATGGAAAGGGGGTAACCCCCCAAAACAGAAGAGCAGGGCCACGGCAGGGAAGGTGAGCCCTTCAGCAAGGCCCAGCCATTGGGAGGGAGGAAGGAGAGCAGGAACACCTGACCTACCACGGAAGAAACTCAGGCTGTGAAAGCACAGCCTCAACGCTCCCTGCCCGGGGATTTTAGCCCCTCAAGTGATTAATAAGAGGGTTGGGTAGAGTCACTTGGCTTCCAGCCAGAGGGAGCTGCACCTTTCCACAGTGCCAAGAGCGCTGTGCTTCTGGCTCAACCCTGTTCTTGGCACTCCAGTGGCCTTGGACATTTTACAAGCACTTATGCATAAACATTAATAACAGTAAACACCCCAACGTGAGCAAAACTATTAGACTCAATTGAAATACTATCATTCCCACTAATTCTGCCTTTCATTTTAATCACTTTTATTCAGCAGACAGATGAAAAAGATTATAATGAGGAGGGATCAGCTTCACATGTTTGGTTTTCCTCTTCCACTCTGGATAGGGGTGGGGATGAGATTCAGCCATCCCCTGGCAACAACTGCTCTGTAACTCTAAGCTCCACCTGGAAATATCTAAGCCTGGTTTTGAGACAGGGACTGTGGCACTCACTGAGGTTGAGATTCTTTGTGCGCCACCATTCTGCCTGACAGTGAGCTGTGGCAGATGCTTGGAGAAAAAAAAGCACAGGAAGAAGTCAGGAACAAGCCGACACCTTTCACAACAAACCTCCCACCTTCTCGTTTATTTGTGGTTTAAGCTCATGAGACAAAACCAGCATCCAGACATCAAGGGCGCTCCAGGAATTCGTATCGTTCCTTCCTGAATTCACAGGTAGGTTCAATTTCTGGATTACCAGAGCAGTGACTTCCACAACTCAGCCCCACATCTTGCAACCTTCTTCTGCTTGTTACCCGCTGGCTGTGGGAAACGGTGAATGGTGGTTCCCTGACCTCCGTCGGGGTTTCAGAAACCTCATGGTATATCGCATCACCCCACTAGACACCCTTTTTGCCTGATACATTCCTAAGAGTCACTTTTGTGTACCTCTGGTACGCTCGTTTGGGTGGCAAGGCACAGCTAGTGACTTGACAGGTTCTCTGCTTCTCAGGAGCATGCCTGAGCATCTGCCTGCTCCACAGCAGCCAGGGGGAACTTTACTTTTTAAGTGTCATGAGGCGAAAGTGCCCTGGAAGGCACTGAAAGTCGTCCGGCTGAGGCCCTGGAGCACCTCTGGACGTGGAGCATCAGCATCATTCACGACAGCCACTCGCTGCCCTCACACAGGAGAGCTGGAAACATAAATTGTTCTGGGTCTGTGACGCACTCAGACACTCCAGTGAGGAGGTGCCAGGGAAAAACCCGCAGGGAGAGGAGCAATTTTGTCTCCGGAGCACCAAAACCTGCCAGACGCCGGGCCCTGGGGCCACACTGAGCAACGAGAAGAGACCAAACCACACAAGAGCCCCTTCCTCCAGCCACTTGTCCTACGCCATTCGGGTTTTCGGGACAAGGAAAAGCGCAGAACTGGAGGTCTTCACACAATAAAACCAAAAAAGAAGAAACCTCCTTTCGTTTGTTTCCGAGCTGGGAACGCCGGCAGGGACAGCACCCCCCTGCACGGCCGGGCCGCCTCTCCCAGCGGCGGCGCTGACGGCACACCGGCCCGTCTCTAACACCGCAGGCAGAGTGTCTGCCCAGCAGGGCACCGCTGCGGAGGCTCCGTAGGCTCCGGGACCGGACACTGCTCCCGGGGCGGCGGCGGCACCGGCGGCCACTCCCGCCCACCCCGCGCTCAGCCCCGCCCACCCCGCGCTCAGCCCC
>VWZG01003367.1:9924-24956 GCA_013396735.1 Grallaria varia | reverse complement strand
CGGAGCTCCCGCCTGGCGCTGGCGGCCTCCGCGCTGCTCTCCGCCGCCACCGTCATCGCCGTGCACGTCCAGCAGCGCCGCGAGCTGGAGGTGAGTGCGGGGCGCCTGCGAGAGGGGCCCTGCTCCTCCCCTGCCGCAGCTCCGCCCGCCGCTGCAGCGGACCCCGGCCCGGGGCCCCGCCCCCTCACCTGCCCGCCTCACCGGGCCCGCCCCGTCCGACCCCGGGCCCGCTGCGGACCCGCCGCCTCAGCTCCGCGTGTCCCTGCTCCCTGCCCACGTCCTCGCGTCGCATCCCTCCATCCCCGCAGCGCCCTCCCCACGCCTGAGGGCAGCCCAGGCCTGTCGTGCCCGCCGGGGAGCCGGTGCCCACCGTCCTGTCCTCCTCCACCCCGGCCAGTGCCCAGCACAGGCCGCGGGCTCTCGGTGCGCCCGGAGACCAGAGCTGCACCTCGCATTGCCCCCTGTGGTTCTGCCTCCCCGAACTAACCCTTTCCCCGTGTTTTCCTGCCTTTGCACCTGCCCTTTTCATGCTCTTGTAGCTGCACCAGGTCCCTGATCCCATCCTGTGAGTTTCCCTTCAGGGGCAAATAGTGAAGGACAACACGTGCTCTGAGGAAGACAACCCCTGGGTGTTTCAGTGAGACACCTAAACTTAATGGATGTTTTTGACCTTAATCCTTGGCTAATATCTCTCCGTCTCATAGCGAGACTGTGACAATAAATGAAGGTTTACAAAATGTTCATATTGTGTAGGGATGGCATAAAACGGTTTCCAGGTAAATAAGTCATCATCATCATGGCTAGGCTTCATGAATGAAGTTTTGGGAAGGGCTCTACCCACACTTGCTGCAAGGCCACTGATGGCTAAAGAGGCCGATGCGAGACAGGCAAGTCTGGTTGCAAAAGGCACAGCAGAAAGTCTCCATAGGCGGTGTTGGTGAGGCACGGTTCTTTCTGCGTTGTCTTTTCTCCTCGAGACTGATTCTGTGTGCGTTCTCAAAGGAATCAGCAGCGTTATGGATGGTGTGTCTCCATCTCCTGATTGGAGGCCAGAGTGGACCATTGATGGTAGTCAATATGGCCAAGGCTGAGGTATTGTTTCAGAGCGTCCTTGTATCTCCTCTTTGGGGCTCCTCTCTTGCGGCAGCCGGTGGCAAGTTCACCATAGAGCACGATCTTAGGGAGGCGGTGATCCTCCATCCTGGAGACGTGCCCTGCCCAGCGCAGCTGCGTTCTCAGCAGCATCGCCTCAATACTGGTGACTGCTGCCTGTTCAAGGACAGGTAAATAAGTAATGTTGTAAAAAAGGGCAGGATCTGTGTGTCATGCAATAAGTAACACCTCGGGCAATAGGCTGAACGAGGAATGTGAGAATAAACACTGAGCAGCGTGCCCGTGCTGAGCACTGAGCCAAACAGCAGTGCCCTGATACGAGACCTCATTGGGACTCGTGCAAAACAGGATAAACTAAGGGCACAAATGCGGGTTTATGGTTCACATTCTACCAGTGTGGGACATGTGCCTCCACTAAAGGAGTAGTGGGTCACCCAGTGTGCTGACCTCTGGTTGCTTCATACATTACTGATATCAGGAAGAAAGGAGGGACTTGCTGCCCTTTGCCTGTTCCTGCTGCTCAGTGCCATAGCTGTTGCCTGGTTTGCAAAAGAACATTAAATTGCTGTGGTTTTTACAGTTGTGGTGGCTGCTGCAAGCCTCTGCTTGGGGAGATCCTCTGCTTCCCAAACAAGTGGGCAGCTTTCTCCCCATAGGTCTGGTTTAACTTATTTTTCCACACCTGGAAGCACCTATTGCTTTGCAGGGTATCAGTGTCCCTGCTCCCAGGCTGCCAGCAGATAGAGTCCTAGAGATGGAGGGGTCAAAAGATTGAGCTGATCAGTGCAAAAACATTTTGGAGGTTTTGGGCGACAGATCCAGTGTCTGTTCTTTGTCATTCTTCCACACACCCAGACATGGGCAAGCCCATAGCATTCACAACCCTGAACTCTGTGTAGAGAACTCATAGGACTTCAGAAGGGCCTAGCCTGTACATATGGGGATGGGTTCACAAACCAATTCTCTAAAATTGGAAGTGATGTCCCAGAAAATTGAATATGGTGCTAAACTGTATATGTTTGCAGGATATTAACATTCCTTAGGATGCTGGTGCTGCAGAAGTGAATCCAAAATGTTCAATTCATCTTTTTTTTTTTTTTTTTCCTCCAGCCATCAGTTTAATTTATTTTTAAATCATTTTTCAGAAGTACCCAGGCTCAAAGCTTGCTTTTTATAAATGGAATCTGAGATTTTGTAGTTCTTCATAGTCAAGTTGGACAATAATGGCTGCACGTTTTAGAGATCCAGTTATTTGGATAATGTAATGGAAATAAATAATGTGGATATTTTACAGTATAGGGATTATTTCAGATTTATTTGTTGCAGATTAATACACTTTTGACTTTTATAAATTGATGTGCCAGGCCCAAAGTGATTTGAGCTTGCACACACTTCTCTAAGCTGATGCAGAAGACAAGCAGGGCTAACTTCCAAAAACAGAGGAAGGTGAGAAAATTAACTTTTTCACAGCTCTTTGTCACTTGTGATACTCAAGTTGTCCAGGTGTCTTTTGCAAACTGTTCATTTTCAAAGTAAATACAATCACCATCTGAAAGATTGCAGAATAGCTGTGATTTTTGAAGGAAAAAAAAATACATTCTTGATGTAATTGTTCAGTTACATTGTATCTCCCCATTTATTTGTTGTTATTAACTCATAGTAATGTAATAATAAGTTGATGAACATTGTCTTCAGTGATTACTAATTTGTAACTTGAGTGTGATTGATGGAAGCTGATGGGAAGGAACTGGTTTTATTGGATTAATTTCCAGAGTTTTGGTTATTGGCTGACATATGTGTCTGTGCATTTTCTTAACAAGATAAAATTACTTCTTAAACAAAGTCTTTCTATTTTGATCTTGACAGGAGGAATAATTGCCTTTGAAATATGCAGTTATTGGCATGCTAGATGAGGAATAAAATCCTGTGAGAACATGTCAAATAATCACATCTTCTAAAGTGACTTCAGAGTCAGCTTTAAAATAAGTTATTTGCAGGTGCATTTTGGCATAATTCAAATGGGTCAAATAAATTATTAATCTGTTTTTTGCCATTAGGCTAAATAATTTATTCATATCTCCAGTATCCAGTGGCTAACCTTGATACCAGTGAAAATTTCTCTTTCCCGAGTCCAAGCTGCACATGAGTTGGTAAATTGGACAGGTAGATAATGCTTTAAGCTTCAACTAAAGATTTGGATGTGAGCCAGGGTTAGCTCTCAAAGATAATTTCATGTTTTTACTTATTTATAATATTTCTGTCCCTGTGTGTCATATTTCCTGACAAGTTTATAGCTATTGCTTTGAAATCTAGTAAGTGCCTGAATATATGAAAGCACATTGCCTACCCAAGGAATTTAAGCCAAAATACCAAGGTGGACTGGGCAGGGAGTTCTCTTCTGTCTGGCCCTGAAGTGGGACAGCAGTGTTGGGAGGATGGGGCTGGAAGGATGGCAGCAGCACTGGCTGTGTTCAGCTGAAGCTGCTGGGGAGCTGTATCTCAGCTCTGTACAACTAATTAAACACTTCATGGTCTCCTTGTTTCCTTCCAGAGTTAGTGTCATCCATCCCATGTCTGATCTCATCACTTCTCCACTCACATTGCTCTGTTGCCTCACCTGTCTCCAGAGGTGCATATCTGGAGTAGTGCAGCTGGTTCCCAGCTAGTCCCTCCCCTCCTGTATCCCACTCCAGTCCATCTCACCAGTTTTGGTTTCATTTATTTAACATTCCCCCGGTGAGATACAAGGGTTAAACATTTCACCTAACTATCAAAGTATCAATGTGAATAAAAATATCCAGGTAGCAGAGAGAAGCATTTGAGGAAACAAAGAGCAGCTGGGATTTTCTTATGGCTTTTTACACACTTTGCAGGGCTTACACACCAGTTTGAAAGCTGCTGGTTGCATGTGTTACACATGTTACGTATTTCTATTTATTTATATATGTGTTATATATTTATATGATTTATCATGAACATTTTAGCTACAGGGGATATTTTTTGATGAAGTGCCTTGCTTTTTCAAGAGCTTGGCATAAGCAGGCTGTGTGTATTTTTTAAGATTAAGACACAAGCAGAAGGAAGCAAGTGAAGACACATGGCAGTTTTTCTCAAAATAATTTCCAATTTGTCACAAACTTCTCTCTAAGCAGAGGTATGGGAATTACAGGTGCATAGCATTTATTTCCTTGATAACGTTGCAGTTCAGTAAAACCGCTCATTTGAAGTGAGTGCTAATGCAGCACGTTTTTGGTGTAGTGCTGTTGGCTTTTTGGTATTGGATATTTGCTCCCGAAGATTCAAACCACATGAAGTGGTTGTGGCAAAGGCAGCATGGTTGAGCCCTGCAGGAGGGATTGGTGTCTGGGTGGGGGTTAATCACATTCAGTGTCACAGAGCTGTGATAAACTCTGAACTTTGTGTTTTCAGAGGCTGCGAAGTGGAGTTCTCAGAGATCTTGAGCGTCAAAATCAGAAAAAGGAGAATATTCGCCTGTTAGAAGAGCAGATTGCTTTGACAAAGCAGCTTATGGAAGAAAGAGACCAGGCACTAATGGAAAAAGGTTCCCAGCAGTCCTAGGCACAGGCCTGGGTCCTTAGAAGCTTGATTAAAAGTTTGGAGATCATTTCTATATAACTACTTCCAAGTGTTTCGGCAAACAGAGGTAAATTGTTGTATAGGTTATAATCCAGTCCCTAAGGGAACTGTTAGGGTGGACAGAAAATATTTCCTCTGTCATTGGTACTTTGAGGAGACTTGGCTGGCACATCCAGTGTGGATGGACTTGTCAACGTGGGGAGGAATAGCTCGTTGTTATTGTAGACACCATCTAGGATGGCCAATAATGTTCACATGAGTGGGCTGCTCAGCCGCCACGATGATGAAGCCACCAGGACCTCCACTTCAGAGGGCCTGGAGGAGGGTGAGGTGGAAGGGGAGACTCTCCTGATTGTTGAGTCTGAAGACCAGGCTTCAGTGGATTTATCGCATGACCAGAGTGGGGACTCTCTGAACAGCGACGAAGGTGAAGCATCCTGGATGGAGGAGATGTCCTATTACTGCGAGAAGTGCCAGAAGTGGATCCCTGCAAGTAAGCCTGCCAGTTGTGTTGTGCCTCACTTGTGTTGCTGTGGTTGTTGTTTGCAGGGTGTTTGTGCTGTTTACGGGGCAGCCCTTGTTTAGCTGCATCTCATCCTACGGTGGTAGAGAAAGGCTGTCTTGGCATTGCTTGGAGCCCCGCAGCTCAATGGCAGTTGTGTGTGTTAGATACCTCAATCCATGACCTAGCTCTATGTATGTCCAAAGCTGGCATTCTCTATAAAGGCAGTGGGATGGTCTTCTTTAATTAGAAGAGAACAAGGGTGTGACTTCACAAACATACACCACCCCCTTATGTCCGCCTATGGAGTCTTGGAGCTGTTTAGGAAACTTTGGCCAAGTGACTTGGCCTCTCTGCTCCATCAGATAAAAATAATGACCCTTGCTGTAAAGCTCTGTGCAGGAAAAGGACTTTGTGATGGTATTGCCTTTTTATTTTTTTCCTGTGGATTTGTTGCATCTGTGGAGCACATGCCTAAATTTCAACCTTACTGATTTCCCACTGATGTGTATTTAGGCTGGCTTTCACAGAAACACGTTCAGCCTGCAGCAGCCAGCCCTGGTAGGCGTTCAGAGCAAGCTGCAGAACTTCGTCCCCCTGCTCTGCTGCTTGGCATAAGATATATGCTGTTAGCAGTGTAACAGATGACTTTACTTACTAAATCCTGGATTATCTGATCTATTATTAGATCCAAAAGTCAGATATTGCTAAGCACCGGTTGGTTTTGGTGTGGGTTTTTTTGTTTGGTTCGATAAGGGTTTTCTATGGGTTTTTTTTGTTTGTGGATAGAAATACTGAACCCTTCTGGTGGCAACTGCCTTCCAGATATGTCATAGCTGCCCTTTTTGCTTTCTTAGAATTTGCCAAAAGTTACAGTGTGGAAATCTCTCAGGCATGCTAGTAAGTGTTTAGATGTTAATGTAATGAAACCAGCATTGTATTATTAAGTTACTGTTCAGTAAAGGGAAATATTAACTTGAAATGTATTAATTTAAAAAAAAAAGAGCAGAGTTAAAGGTAGCATGATTATGTTGGAGCACTTGATTTAACACTCTATTTGTTTTATTTTACAAAGGTGTTCCTCTCTCCAGTTGCTGTGGAACAAATTCAAAGAGCAGAAAAAGCCAATTGCAAAGCAACAGTAACTAGGTACAAATGTGCAATGTAAACAAGCTGTAAAAGGGAAATACTGTGCTCTTTCCTAAATCGCTCATTTATGTGGAGTTCAGTTGTCACTTGGGAGAATTGCCAACATGCTCACACAAATAATCACTTTTTTACATTAAATTGCCCTTTGGAAATTCTGTTAATCTGTAAAGTGTGGGGTTTTCCCCCCATGTGACATAGGTACAACTTTAATAGTTACATTCTGCAGTTCACTGTGGAAGCAGTGTGAATTTTCAGAAACACTGTAGGTTTAATTGTTTTCCTGTCCTGTGATGTCATTTTTCAATTTTTCATACCTGTGTAAATTAACTCTGGGTAAGTCTAGAAGCCTTGATTCATTTTTTTTGTCTCTCTGCAGAAACATAGAATTAGAGCCTGTAACTTTGGATGTGTGGGGTTTTACAAGTGGTTCTATTGCTTTTGTTCCCACAAACTTTTCTGCAGGTTTAGCTTTACGGAGCAAAGCGTATGCTGAAATGCTTTGCTGATTTAGGATCTGATGCCTTTATGCAAAAAGGAAAAAGTGTTTCTTGATAATGCTGGGCTGTTCTTTTGGCTCTTGGTGTCAAGAGAAGATGATGTTCCCCTGACAGAAGAAATAAACACCTTAAAGCTTCACACCATGTCTACTGCAGTGCATCCTAGAGACTGCTGGAAACAGGGACTAGGAACCGGACTTCAGTATGATTTTGTGGACATGGGAGGAGAGAGCTGTAAAGGCGCAGAGAGCGGAAAGATGACACAGAAGAAAATGAACGTATAAACTGATAGCCTTTGCAGTGACATACCTTTTTGAACAAGTCAGCTTTTTTTTTTTTTTTTTTTTTGAGTAGAGTGGGAAAACAGGTATTTATTGAAGTCTATAGGTTATCCCAGGGAAGCAAGGAGGAATGAGAAATGCTGAAGAACAAGGAAGTCCTTGGCTTTGTACCTACGTTCAGACGTTATGTAGAATGCCCTATTTTGATTGCCGTGCTTATCAGTTGGTCACCACTGGCTGCTGCAACAGTGAAATGAATCTGTGCCTTCCATGACAGCAAGGTCTGATGCTTCCTAGGAACTGCCTGGGTCTTTGAACTCTGGGGAGAAGGCAAAAAAGTACTTTTTCTGCCTGAAGTAGGGAGGAAATCAAAATTTCATTTGGAGTAGTTTTTCTTGTAAAAGGACCAAGAAATTGATTTTTGCTTTTTCATTTTAGGTCAAGTGAGAGAACAGCTCAGCTACCTCAAAGGAGATAACTTTTTCAGATTTACTTGCTCTGATTGCTCAGAAGATGGGAAAGAGCAATTTGAACGTCTGAGATTAACATGGCAACAGGTAAGTAAAATGTTTGTGCCAGCAGAACAACTGTGGCCCTTTCTACAATTATTGTTTGTTATGTGTGTACTACCTAGAAATGGAAGATCATGTATAGGTAAGAAAGAAGCATGTGCATGAACTTCAGAAATTAATTAGCTAAGGATTGCCTGCATATGAGAACTTGAGCATTTGGCAGGTAAATTGAAAAATAATCATACAAACTGCTCTCTTTGTCTTTTTTTTTTTCTTTTTTTTCTTCTCCTTATGTTGCTTGTGAATTCATGGCTTCAGGCAGATTTTGGCTGCCAGGCATGAGCAGTTTTTTTATACATAAGAAAATGTAAAACGACTGAGGTGGCAACATAGAAACAAGAAAGCTTGCCAGCTCCCTGAATACAAAGCTCCAGCCTGGCTGCTTTATGCACTAACAACAGTCCTTGCTGGAATTCACTCTTTCAGTGACTTGCATACCTGGGCAATCGAAATAATCTGCATTATACAGTAATGACCAGGTACTGCCCACTGTGGCTGATGCACATCACATGCGGAGCGGCGGAGGGACAGGCAGGCAGTGCCTGCTGCCTGGGCCCAAAATGCATTTGGTCTGGCAGAAGCTGTTGCTCAGCAGTGTTTCCTCATGCTGAGCATTGGGCATTATGTGTGAAACATCTGTTTGCATCCTTTAGGACAGTAGTGGTGTGTTGTCTCATAGAAGATAACTTAGAACATCAGTTATTACTCCTACGGTGCTTTCTTGTGGTGGCCAGTGCAGGGAAAAAAATCAGTGTAGCAGTATGTGGCTGGCAGACCAGCAGAGTTTCACCAAATTACTGATTTGAACAGCAGGGGCTGCTGCCAGGTCTCTTCAGAGTGGCCTGGGGAAGGGGCAGACAAAATCAGAATGGGTGAGGAAGAAAGCTGATTAGTGACTACCTCCCTAGGCGTCCAGCAGCCAGAGCTGCTGCTGCTTCTGGATAAGTTGAATTGAGGGAAGTGGTCAAATTAAATTATCTGAAACAGGAAAAAAAGGGGACAGTGATTTCTGAATTTTTTTTCAAAGTATGTGGCCTCAACAGATCCTTATCTTTAGCCACTTGAAAAGAGAATTGTTTCTGAAGTCCTGAGACACTGTCCCACATGATTTAAAAACAAAATCCTAAATGGCTACCAAACTAAGAGGGGTTGTAAGGCAGAAATAGGATATGGAGGACATTAAAGCTGTCCGTATTTCCTCATTTTGACATGTTCAGCAATGTGTCCCAGAACACTAAGGTCCACTGTGAAGAGACCCCTATCGTTAAGAAAAACACATTTCAGACTCTTCTGAGGGTGAAGTAGTATAAGTCTCTATTGAAAGTATTACCAAGGCAAGGCTGTGTGATTGTTGAAAGATGATCCCAGCCCAGCTGATTTTAGTTGTGTTCAAATGAATTAAGTAAATGAAATTTAACAGTTGGTCACCTAGGATTTACTTAAGAGGTGCAAGGGTTTTCACACCTGCCCTTTAGTTTAGGTACATAGCAGGTCAGAATAAATTTGGTTGTGAAGTGCATGAATGAGGTGTAAACAGCTTCTGTTTAATGGTGATCACCTGGAGAAAAACTTGATTGTTGCGTACCTGGAACAGTTAAAGATCTGTATTTGTACAGGGAGTTTATGGTCTGTTCAGTTTGGAAGGTAATAGTAAGTGTATTTCTGATGGATTAGATAATGATATTTCTGATGGATTAGAGTGGGATTACTTGTGACCATTTGTTTTGAAACACTGTTTCCCTACACTACATTCAGACTCCAGTTGTACTGTAATTCATTTATACAACAGCTGCAAAATTTTGGTGTTTCGCCATAAACCTTCATAACCAGCCAGCTTGTTGTTCCCCTGGGATGGATAAATCTCTTGGCAAATGTGCATCTAACAATAGAAAGACAAGAATGGGCAGCACGAAACCAAGAAGAAGATGGATTACAGAAGTTGCCTATAAGGTGTTGCAAAAATAACGTGTTTATGAGGGAGCAAAGATTTGTGTGTATGTATGTTAATTGTGGGGCCAGTTCAGCAGAGAAAATCAAAAAGATTCACTTGTCTCCAACATTTTCTGTTGCAGGTTGTCATGTTGGCAATGTACAATTTGTCTCTGGAAGGAACGGGGCGTCAGGGGTACTTCAGATGGAAAGAAGATATTTGTGCTTTTATTGAGAAACACTGGACTTTCTTATTAGGGAACAGGTAAAGACATGATAATTCTCTGAAGGTCTGGTTGGTGAACCAAAGGAATTAAAATTTGTTATACGGATGGACAAGAACCTGATTAATGTGGCAACATCTCTGTTGAGCTTCACTAGTGAGAAAATTGGAGCATTTAATATTGAGAATTTGAAAATAGTCATGAGAGGTACTCTTGAGAAAGAATAAGCCTTTCTTACTGGGGAGAAACAGCCCTGAGAGTGTCACACGACAGCAATAAAAACGCATGTATTTTGGACTATTTCTTATCTTCCCTTAGGTAGCATATGAACCTGCAAGGCCTTTGAGTTTTTCTGAGTAGTGACAATGGATAGACTAGTCCTGGTATCATGAGGCTTTGAGGACAAAAAGTGGCCCAGCAAAGTACCACATTACTGGGCTATAAGGCTTCTTCTTCAAGAAGAACTGAACCTCACCTTTTGTTTTGGATCTTAATAAAATGGCTTTTACATAGGAGGTATTACAAACCACTGAAATGTTTTTCAGTGTGTGTAAAGAAACTGTCAGAGTAGGAACCCCTCTTGTAAAAGGCAGCCTTTGCTGTATGGGTTTATGGCACATTTTTTCTGAGCATGCTGAAATTGTCAAACCCAAGAATCACTGTTAATGCATGTGCTATGAAGCCGGGAAAGGAACTGAGCAAGCCTTCGACGTTGTAGATTTTACTGATTTTACAGCTTCTTTTCTTCAGCAGGGGTTTCTCTGTGGTAAAGATCTGGTCTTTCTCCCTAACCAGATCTGCTCTTTGGCTTTGCTTTCACTGCTTGTCTGTGCCTCCTTGCTCTGTTCTGAGAAATGTTGGCATCTGTCCTTTCTAGAGATCACAGGGACCCTGACAGGGAGGCAGCTGATGGCCTATTGTCTCTCATTAAGGGAATCATCACCTCCCAGGGTTTGCCGCTGCCTTTTGAGACTTGCCCTGGGAACTGGGCACTCCTTGCTCTGATTAAAATTCAGACAAGTGATTACTGGCCTCAGTCATAGTCTCCCCACTTGCCTGGACAAGCCACTGGTGGAACAGAGACAGCTGGATCATATAGGTAACGGTTCAGGGCGTGCAATGCTTTTCTTCCTTGGCATATTAAAAGTACAGCTTATCCAGATTTACTGTAACACTCCAGACTTTGAGCTGGGGCACCTGAGTTTAATCCCCTACCTTTGAAGTTCAGTACCCCAAGGTGTGTAAGTGCAACACTTGGACAGCAGTGAATACCTGCTCAGCCAAGCCTTGCCAGAATATGGAAGTTTTTGTCAGTGGATGTGTGCAAAGGGAAGAAGGAATCCTGTGAAACTATGAGTTTAGGCTCTGCACCATGAACCAGATTCTCCAGTGTTGAAGGGAGTACCTCAGGTATTTACTGCAGGGGCAATTCCTTAGTATTTTTTCTCAATTCTTCCCCAAGTGACATCTCAGTTAGCTCTGTGATGTTAAAGGAACAAAAAGTACTCAGATACCCACCAGAGTACACTGCCCAGTAGACTGAAAGGTTTAAATGCAACTCCCTGCTTCCAAGTGGCCAAAAAGGTGTTTCAAAAGTAGTTCAGTGTGTGTGCATCAGTGCCAGTGGCAGAAGCACTCTGCCCTTTCTGTCTTGGAGGAGGTTCCAGGATGAGAGCACAGCTGCCAGGTGGGGACCTAACACTTGTTTTCTTCTCTCCCACCATAGGAAAAAGACCTCAACATGGTGGAGCACAGTTGCTGGCTGTCTTTCTGTGGGGAGCCCCTTGTTTTTCCGTTCAGGTGCACAGGAATTTGGAGAACCGGGATGGTGGAAACTGGTTCATAACAAACCCCCAACAATGAAACCTGAAGGAGAGAAGCTGTCTACATCTGCTCTAAAGGCAAAAGGTAACTCTGTCCCAAGTGGTGTGTAAATTCCTAGCTGGTCCAGAGCTGGAAGCCATGAGAAAAGTCTAGTTAAAACCATAGGTTCGTGTGCATGGATGGTTTCTTGGTTTTGTTCTGCTGCAAGGGTTGACTCAAGAGAACTATGGTGTATATACTGTTGTGTGAGAAGCCTGTTACATATTACCTTTTTGCATTGTGCTAACTGATTTAAAGGGTTTTGAGGTTTGTGCAAAGTGTTCTGAGTTGTTCTTTGTCAGCTGAAATCTCCAATTTCTTTACTTCTCTTTACCCTGGGGAATGTCTTTTTTCACTGGATGCAAGTTCTCCTCCGTGTAGAGAACAAGATTGGGGCTTTAATGAAAATTTAGTTGTGCGTTGGCTTAATGCTACATGTTCCAGAGCGAATTTCTTGTACATATTGAAAATACATCTTTTAAGATTTGTAGTCAGTGTGTTTTTTTGGATGTATAGAATGTATCCAGTGACTGCGGGAGCTCAGTGTCTGTTAGAATAAACAAACTACTTCTTTAGCAGCTTCAAAGCCCCCCCTGGATCCCATCATTACTGTGGAAGGACTCAGAAAGCGGGTAAGCCGCAATCCAGTCGAATCAGCCATGGAGCTGAAGGAGAAGAGATCTCGCACTCAGGAAGCCAAGGATATTCGGAGAGCGCAGAAGGAGGCAGCCGGCTTCCTGGACCGGAGCGCTTCCTCCACTCCTGTTAAATTCACCAGTCGATGCCGCCGTCCCGATATCGTCCTTGAGAAAGGAGAGGTGATTGACTTCTCCTCCTTGAGCTCATCAGATCGCACACCGCTAACAAGCCCTTCTCCTTCCCCATCACTGGACTTTTCTGCTCCTGGCACTCCAGCCTCTCATTCAGCTACTCCCAGCCTTCTCTCGGAAGCAGATCTCATCCCAGATGTAATGCCACCGCAGGCTCTATTTCATGGTAAGAGGCACCATGTTTTTTGTTTAGTAACGAAGCACATGTAATTCTCTAGGCAGATGCTCTTAATGAACTGCAGGATCTTTTCAAGATAAGATGGAAAGTAACTGGTAATATTCCGTTTGTCTTAGAGGAGCATGAGAATTGAACTAATTTTGGAACTAATGGAATGGAACTAATTTTCCATAGTTGTATCACCAGCCTGTAAGGCCAGAAGAAACCCCTGCTATTGTTTTCTGAGGGATCTTGAATAAACAGTGGGTAGATTTCACATAGCAACTGCTGCACCATTCAGCATAAGCATTTCACTGCAACACAGACTACACTGTTAGACAGCAACTCTAGTTTTGTCTCAAATGTTTTTAATGGGAGAAATTTTATTCTCATGCTAATGTCCCAGTAGATTTATAAGTCTGAACATTCTGATTAAAAGATGCTGAATTTGGGTCAGATTGTAAAGCAGTGATGCAAGGTGAATGCTGTTAGTTCCTTAAGGAGGCAGACCAGAGCACTTCTGGATGGCAGGAAGAATAGTCAGGTTCTGCAGAGGAACAAAACTTCTCCAGGATATGCTAGCTGAAGATACAGCTCACCAGCTTGACCATTTGATTCCCAGTCTTCAGGAATTTTCAGCAACTTAACAATTGTCAAAGAGCATGAGCTTGCAGCTCAGGAAGGGGCTCTATTTTCAGATGCTGAACTGCAAGACACTTTGAGAACAGGATTGATTCTGTGTCCTGAAATTGGACTCTTTACAGTGTCTCCTTGCCCAAAATCAGGAGATCCAGAAGTATATAGAAAATGAAGTGTGTTGGGTAAAACCACATTTTTTTCCCTAGCAGAAGAGTCCTATGACTACCTTTTTTGAAATGGGGCTTTGATGTTTAAATTTTTCTTCCCCCTGGATTATTTTGATCTGCTTAACAGATGATGAGGAAATGGAAGGAGATGGAGTCATAGATCCAGGAATAGAGTATGTGCCCCCTCCCAGTGGGACAGCTGGTGCTGGCACCATGATTGCAAGTAGAAAAAAAGTGAAGACAGCTGAGCAGATCAAGCAAGAGGTGGAGAGTGAAGAAGAAAAAATAGAACGGATGGAAGGTGACAGTGAAGATCCTGAAGAGTCAAACACATCATTGCAGGTGAGGGGACGAGACAAGAGGAAGCCACAGCTGGAGAAGGATGCTAAACCCAGAGCTCCCAAGCATACCTCTGTTAGCATCTATGAGGAAAAGCTGCTGCTGAAGAGACTAGAAGCCTGCCCCAATGCTGTGAGCATGACCCCAGAGGCCCGAAGGCTGAGGCGCAAACTGTTAGTCAGGCAGGCCAAGAGGGAAAGAGGACTGCCACTCTTTGACTTAGACCAAGTTGTGAACGCTGCACTGCTCTTGGTTGATGGCATTTATGGAGCCAAAGAAGGAGGTGTTTCCAGGTCCCCAGTAGGGCCAGCAACATACAGAACTACTAGCCAGGACTTCAGGATCTTGGACAGATACCAGGTGGGTCTTTCCAAATCTAAGTGAGCTTTTGGCGCTGGTTATTCTAAAGCTTTTGCTACAGACAGCGGAGTCACATTGAGGTTATCTGATTCCCAAAGTGAAAAGGATTATATGAAGACTCATTTTGGCTTGGGGCTGTGGCCTCACCCATGCTGTCCTAAGCCCCTTTCTTCTTGGGACATGCTCATACAATGCAGCTGTCTTATCAGTGTCAGCACCACAAATGTTGTTGTATTTGTACTCCTGTCACATTGAAAGACCCTTTTTTCCATCCATTGATATGATTCCCATGTTAAGTCATTGACTAATCTTCCTGAAATGTTCTGCATTTTTCCGTACATATAGACAGTGCTGCCTGCCATGAAGGGATATCGACAGCAGACAACGAAGTTTTTGTATCGACTGGTAGGCTCAGAAGACTTGCTGGCAGACCACAGTATTGTCAGCCCTTACACATCCCGTGTCCTGAAACCTTACATCAGGTACAGATGATCAGATGCTGAGTTTGCTCTTGGCTTGTGCACCAACAGCCCATGGAGAGGATACCTGTCCTAGGCAGTGCTCCTCATTCCTCCTCAAAGTACAATCCAGTAACCCTATGACAACCCTGTAAGGATACTCTTACTTAGCTGAGTAGAACCATGATTTCCTTGCTCCTGCGGTAAGGAGAAACTGGCTGGGCATGTTGTGGATCTGGGAAGTGTTCTGTCCTCTGACACAAGGGTGTTTTTCCTGAGCTGGGTGCTGTTTTCCCACATGAAAGGAAGACTGTTCTTTTTTTTTTTTTTTTTTTTTTTAATTTAATGTTTTAAG
>VWZG01003363.1:20540-33374 GCA_013396735.1 Grallaria varia | reverse complement strand
TGGCTTTTGCCTTTCCCACCGGCACGGACTCACTGGCAAACCGAACCACATCCGCCACTTTCAAGGCGCTCCCAGTCCGCAGCTTCACAGGCACCGTGGATGCCCCAAAAACAAGCTGTTCAATGCAGGGTTGTGCTGCAGTCCTGCCGTCTCCTACTAAAATGGCGCTGGCAGCTGAGGATACTTGCCACTCGGCCCTATACTCCTGCAGCAATTCCACAACCAGATGCCACACAGTAGGAAACTTTTTAGCATCTTTAGCTCCTTTGGTAGTCTCTTCCCACAGCTTTTCCACTATGGAGTCCCATGTGGACACATCAAAGGCAGCTGAAGCCATAGGGATCAGGCCCTTTGACTTGGCCTATTCGAGCAGCCCTTTGAGAGCGTTTACATCATAATTAGGCTCTCTCCTAGAGAGAATAATCTGGAGGAGCTTTCCTATCGCTTCTTCTTCCTTTGAGAGCAGAGACCCCATGCCCCTCCCCCAGTCGCTCACCTAGCCAGGGCGAGATTCCAACAAAACTTTACCGTGCACGGCTTTTGAATTCTTAGCGCCGGGGCAGAGCTGCTTCTGACTGCTTCCCTCTACTTCTCTCCTGTTCGCCTGTCGTCCCAAAGAATGGCGAATCCGAAGTCCCTGCTCAGGCGCCAGCTGTCGACGGAGGGGTTCAGAGACAGACTGCACACGACCAATATGGTCCGCAAAATGTCCACTTCATTTACAAAAAGATGGTCTTTAATATACTCCTTCTACACCCCGGCGCATGATCTCTTTTACATTATTGGGTACATAAAAGTAAGCATTCTAATCGGATTATTGCAGGTGTCCACGCAAGGTAAAGACACCCGTCCACCTCCCGAGACTCCTCCTTGACTTTGGCACAGACCCTTCTTTGTTTCAGCCTCAGAGCCTGGAGCCATGATGACTGTGCAGTTTTTCACTGTCTGTGTCCGGCCCTGTCAAGGCAAGGCCTACAGAGATGCAGGATAATTTGCTCACACAATCCTGCTCTCTCCACATCTTAGTGTATGACCATTATTAGATTCTATAAGTACCTTGGAGTTAGCATTCTACAGTAATACTACAGTCAAGTAAATAAATAAATTAAACTGAATCTACATCACATAGTATTATGTCTTGGCAAAACACCTTTTGAGACCATGCAGCCCTTATCAGCAGACAAACGCTAACATTTCTAATAGGTAAAAAATGTATCATCATGTTCAAATTTCAACTCAGAGGAGGAAGTATCTGGATGGCTGCCTCTAAAATACCTTTTCTATCCCTTCCTTCCTTATGAATCAGTGTGAAAGGTGAGTGGGGCAGAATCAGGAGGAGAAAAAAATAACAGAACCTCATTCAGGTAAAAGAAAGGACACATAAAAGTGACATTGTAGTGGTGTCTGTTAGACTAACCGACAAGGAAGAATAAGTGGATAAAGCCCTCTATGGACAGACAGTAGCAGCTGCCTCATGTTCACAGGCCCTAGTCCTCACAGGAAACTTCAGGCACTGTGGTATCTGTTGGAGGGATAGCACAGTAGGGCACAGGCAACACAGGAGGTTCCTTGAATGCACTGATGACAACTTTCCACTTGTCAAACATATGCAGCAATCTGCAGATACTGTCTTGTGCATAAAGTATGCTATTTAGTATTACAAGACATTTGTGATGAATGACAGATATTTCGACGTGTCTAACTATCAACTACTGGCACAAAACCAGAGTGCCAAATGAGAAGCAATGTAGATCCAAAAGCTCAGTAAGAGTGCATACAAACAAGTGTGGCTGCTTCATCTTGTGCCAGTATACTTCAGTATCAGCTCCGAACAGCCCTATTCACTGAGTACTTAAAGTACAGACAGGGAGTGTGTTCCACATAAAAACTTTAGCACAAAAAAACCCCCAAACACAAAGTAGTACTGAAAAATGCTACATTCTTCTTCAAAATATCAAGGTACAGAAGGCTCTGTCAACTCATTATTTACCTGAAAGGAAGATATGAAATGCTTCCTGCCAATATAAGCCTGTACACATCTTCTGGCGATTCTCTCAGGTATATTATCTGATTTTGGAAAAAGACAGAAAAGAAAATGATTATTTTAAGACTGGTATCAATAACTTCAAGTCACTTGTCTATTACAGAAGGCATAATTATCACAGAGTTCAAAAGTGCTGGAAAAGAGTGGCATCAAGAACAAATGTTTCCAAGTGTGCAACAAAAAATCTAACAAAAGCAATATAAAATACTAACAATCTAGAGGAATATGTATTTTAAAATAAAGTTTATAGATTTGTGCAGAAGTTGTTCAACTACAGTGAAAAAGCTTCTATCCATCTGGATTCTTACATGTTTCTATGCAACCCTGCTGGACCATTTTTTTTTAATTAAGCTTTTAAGATGTAAATCAAAACACAAAAACGCACAGAGATAACAGCAAAGCTATGAATCATCTGACACACAAACAGTCTGTACACTCAGCAGACAAGACTAAAACAGTAATTTATGTATGTTTTGATCTTCCTAAAGCAGAATATTTGCATTAGTCCAAATTCTGTACTTCCTACTTTGCACTGGTGAGGCAGGATAGAGTAACTAAATTCAGATGCCATAAAATTCAAAAAAAAAGAAAAAAAGAATAAATAAAAAAGAAATCTGTTGCTTCAGAAGCAAGATATTAAGAACTGAATGAACTAACAAACTTGAGGCACCACATATCAAACCTTCTACTGTCAAAAACACTCAGAAAGAATTCACAAAAGACCAACTTATAAGAAATACCTGTATTGTCTTCCACCACAACATGTCTATCTCTTTTGTATAGCCTTCAACAATATGGTTTCCTTAAAGAATACTTAAAGCTTCGCTGCTTCAAATATACCCATCAGCATTCTCAGCATGGCCAGGAGGTGACAAATGTTAATAATACACTGTCATTAGCAGATTAATATTCAGTAACGTCAAGTTAATACTTTTTCTTTAAAATTGTATTAACTAAGCTTTAGCACACTACAGAAAAGTTGAGGGTTTTTTTTTTCCGACAACCTTATTTAGTTCATTTATACTAATGACCCTTTTCCTTAGAGGTTATTTGAAAGTAAAAATCCTCATAAACATACCCCAAAAATCTACCCATGGCATGTTTGCTTTCTATTGCTTTGGCCATTTTTTTCCTTAAAAGTTGACATTGCCTTTCAAATGTCTTTGATGCTGTTGCAAAGCCAGTTTGAACAAATGGCTTAACATACCTTAAACATCTTCTTTACACACACACACACACGCACGCACACACACATACACAGAACAAGAGTTAGAATAGATGTTCCTAAAAAACTCAACAAACAAACCCATCTTGAAACATATTCTAAACAGAGAGCTAAAACAGACACGGCAACAGGTGACCCTTTTGATATTCCTCTGATTCAATTACTGCGTTAAGTATTATCCGAGCATTCTACCCCTGAAATTAGCAAAACACACAAAAAGTCATTCTTGGTAAGTAGCTAAGTAATGAACACTGCATGTTTTGTGTGTGTATGTGTGTGCTTTCACAGGGGAGAGGTGACTCCTGCACTTATATTTGCAAGCATACACCCAAAAGGAAAAAGATAGAAGCCCCCCCAAATATAACTGAATAGCTTATCCTCAGGCACCAGAGTTAATTTTCTATTGTGTAGGCATATTCATTGCCTGATTTGGATATAAAGGTTATCTTCCAAGAAATTCCAAATTGTGTCCTTTGACACAGTCCTAACGTGCATCCTGCCAGACAGTGAATACATATTGCTAGCAACCATATAAATCTAGCCCTTCTTGTTTTTCAGGAAAAGAGCCCTGTTCCTGAAAAGCTCACAAACCGCAGACATGAAATAGCATTAGCAAACAGATGGTAATTAAACAGCAGAAACAGAGTTTGTAGCCAGAAATGAGTCACCTGGAAAACACTTGGGATTACAGAATCACAGAATAAATTAGGTTGGAAAAGCCCTCTGAGATCACTGAGTCCAACCTTTGACCAAACACCATCTTGCCAACTACACCATGGCACCAAGTGCCACACACAGTCTTTTCTTAAATACCTCCAGGGAGGGTGACTCCACCACCTTCTGGGGTAGCCCATTCCAATGCACAATCAACACTTCTGTCAAGAAATTCCTCCTAATAGCCAACTGGACTTCAGTGCTATTAGGCTGTGTAATATACTGAGAGTACTAGTTGCCCCTCAGGCAAATAGAAATGCAGCTAATACTAGCTAATTCTGTAAGAGCTTGTAGGTCAGAAAGGCCAAGGATTTCTCCCATATCTCAGCTGAGTTTTAATCAGCTTGTAAAGAAAACAAAACTCAGTGCAGAAGCATTTGTTTCCAAGCATAACAACTGCAAGAGACAAGTTTTTTCTGCTACATGAAGTGGTGTATTAAAATAAATTTAAATAACATTGCATTACACTGAAACATGTTAGTTCTTAAGCACAAATCCCACTTCTGAAATTACATCACCAGCGAAGCTGTTAGAAACACCATTTTCACATGGGTATGTGCACATGTGTATGGACTTTCCTTAACACAGCTATATATGAAAACTTGCTATTTACAAGGCCACTTAAAAACCCCAATCTGGTTTTGCAAAGCAAAAATAAATAGTACTTCCTGTACAAATGAAGGAAAATACAGTGTATTTACTGAAGAAGGGAACTTCTTAAATTTCTCAAAATTTTCTGAAAGAGAGAGAGATGCTGCTATCCTTCAGCTGTGACACTACTACACACAGAAGGTACAACATGAACAGTTGTAGAGACAGCAGTTGATGAAATGGTCAGATGGTGTACTTGATGAAAAGTGGCTTATAAAAAAAATTAGGTTAGTATAAATATAGTTGGACAGGTGCAATGGTGTGGAGTGCTTCAAAAGGCATGTATGACATTCAGCCTCTACACAGAATTGGAAAGACCACAAACAGATAATTACTTCACAAGGAAAGTATCCCAGCAATAACGTAACACAAGAAGATGCAATAGTCAAAATGGAGATGAGATCAGTTTCTGTCACAGCTCAAGAGAGTACCCAGCTAGAAATCCTGGATGCAAGCAAGGCTGGATGAGGGCTGAACATGGGTGGGATCTGTGTTCAGGTTGTGGGTGAACCAAATTCCAGATACCGAAACAGGTAAGACTGAAGGAGTGAGGGAAGGAGTAGCAGAGCTCGGAGAAGCAACAGATATCAAGGTAGCAGAGGCCACATCTGCATTAGGAAATGGTGTGCACCAGCAGAATTTGTAGACTGAGAATCAGCACCGAGGATCTGACATCTGCACTATATACTTCCAGAAGCTTTTAAGCTTTATAGCTAGTTTTAGTCTGGTCCTGTGGACTGAATACCCATTACCTGTTGGGATTGTTCCTATACTGCTCCAGGAAATGAACCAAAATGCAGTTGGCAGGCTTTAAGGAAAGATTCCCTTTAAAAAACTATGTCTGACACAGCTATATAAAACTACATATAATACTGTTTTGGATCAGCAGGAGGCCATTGAAGCCTTAAAAGATGAGTAATTTCATTGGAATGATGTGGGTGAACAAAGGACTAAAGAAAGCCAGTAAATGGGAGAAAGTAGCAGTGATCAAAGACCTGTAGCAGATAGAAGTGTTGAAAAAGAGATGGACTTCCTAAGGCAGCAAGTAAAACTGAAGTTTCAGAAAAGAAGATAATGGAAATGTTGGTCTGATGAAGAGCAAAACAAAGATATATTTGTAAATTCATGAGGTGTATACTGGGGGAAAGAGGGTAAATGGGAAAAGAAATTCCAGAAATCAAAATATGCAAGAGTGAAACTAGTTTGTCCAGATGCTGATTACAATTTGTTTCTGCTGTGCTTTCTAAGGCGATGAAAACTTTCACATCAAGTTTTTTTCTTAAGTTAATGCCAATAAAGCAACCAACAAGAGCTACTACTAAAAAGATAAAAATATTGAAATAAATTTCAAGCAATGATATTAACTGTTATTTAGCAGAAGCAGGCATTCTCTGGAATATTTTTGTCCATTTTTGTATATACAAATGAAGAAAAATCTAATAGAATTTCACACTGATTTCCCAAGAGCCTCCTTTCCTGCAGATCAGGGAAGTATTAAAAAAAAAACCAAAACAAACCAAAGCAACAACAACAAAAAACAAGACAAAAAAATTTAAGACAATGCATCAGGCCTGAAACACATCATCCACAAGTTCAATTGCTTTTAGAATTTTTCTGCAATCATAAGCAAGTGTAGGTGGGTGTACATACATGTCTACATTCACACAAATACACACAGAAAAAACTCAAAATCATTTACAGATCTTCTACTTAAGTACCTTTCAGGAAAATTGTTACTGTAAGGAACTTTTAAGTCAAACATACTTTATCACAATGTGTAGTCACTTCTCTATACACAGTTTAGCAATTTGCTTGCTTTATGCATACAAAAAAAATACTACTGAACTTCAAAATACAGCCAGAAATTTCGTATTAGCAGTTGAACCACTAACGTTGCCCTCATCATCCTTTTCATTTAGGACATCTGTTTCTAATTAAGGGGCTACAGGTCAAGAACCGTCCAAGCATTGAATACCGGAAAAGGTGCACTCGAGCACTCCTCCTGCTGATATTGCTGTGCAGTCAGTCACTTTAAAGTTCACTGAATGAAATAAAAGGATTTTCAGGCTTAGGCAACCCATTCTTTATTTGTGAGCATTTAAAATCAACCACAGAATGAGAGCTTTTAACATGACATGTTTTTGTTTCATATTAGTGATTTCAAACCAGCCTTATTTTCTAAGCAAGTGTTTGCTAGGTTAGAGTTACCATCATGAGAATGGCATTCACAAGAGCATGAAAAGCATTCTTGGTGGAAAAGGACAGGAGCTTCTGGTTGAAAAAGGTATCTTAACTTTCAATACATGAGATTGCCAAGTGAAATAGAAATGTTGCATGCAAGATAAACTATGGTTGATAATAATAATCCATGACATAACTTGTTCTTTTTCAGGAAAATTAAATAGGCTATTGAAATATGCTTCACTGTTAGAAACTATATCAACTCAAGTCTGTAAACAGTACTTTAAATTCATGTCTATGATGTGCTCAGTGTAATCAAGTTTATCCACCTGTTTACCTTCAACTGCAAAATCAATTTAAGAGTGCTACCTAAATCATACTTTTTAGTAAACATGCTGACTCAAAAGCCAGGAAAAGAGAATTAATTTTAAACTGCTTACAAGCGAATTTTATTTAATACAACTGTGCTCCAAAACTGTCACTCATCCAGGATAGCCTGAATTGCTGTAAACAGCAAATAATCACAACCCACCCATTCTGAACAAATGCAACTAACTGCTGGGTGTGACCAGACTCAAAAACAAGCTCACACAGGTGTTAAAGCTTAAAAGTACTGAATATTCTTTTCATTAAAGCCTCCTTTGGATATACTAGTCAGTTAATACAATAAATTGCTAGCAATATTCCTTAGGAAAAAAGTGTTGCAAAATTAAAACAGAAATATATTAGAATAGAAAGCTTCCTGTATGGATTTGTGGGGTACATGTACACATGGCACATGTGTCCAACAGTCCCTTCATCATTAGCAGAAACAGTCATTAGGCAGATAAAAGTGGCAGAGAGGGAGTAACTGCCAGTCTCTGGCAACTCTCTTTGTTTCTCATAAACAAAAGCAAGAAACTTCCAATTACCTTTTAAACAGCAGAGGGGAGGTATAGAAAACCCTATTAGCTCAGAACTGACTGGGCTGGACACATCAGTACTTCACAACAGCTAAGAAGGCAAGGGAGGGACTCCCAAAAGAACAACCTTCTCCTATGGAGACAAGCGGTTGAAAGGAACATCCTGAAGAAGAACCTAGCACAAATAGTAGGAAAATCTGCAACCATGAAGACTAATAATGACTTCCCAAATGTAATTCAGAGAAGGTAGTTTTTTAGAGGACACAAGCACAGAGATAGCAATGACTCCAGGCAGCTTTTGCTTCAATGAAGTATCAGTGTTTTGCCCATCTTGTCTCTGCCACTCACTTGTCAAGCATCTCTCACCAAAATGCAGCTGAGGGTAAATATGGTTTACTCACTTGTAATTTGAGTACTGCCACAATTACTCATTTAGCACCACCCAAACTGGACAGCTGAACAGGTTTATCTCAGGCTTAGCCAAAAATAATTCTGCAAGTGCCAAAGTAAGAACAGAGCAGTTCAACATCACACCCATGGGTGTCAATTGTTTCTCCAACCTCCAGCTTCTACCAAGCATTAGGCCCACAGCTAGGAAGGACACTAACAAATTGAAAAGGCAAAACCCCAATACTACGGATTAGAATGGATGAAGGAAATGCTGCTTACCCTGAAGAAAGAAGATGAGAAAATAGACAAAGTACAGAGATGAGTCCGGGAGAAGGTGACCTGAATTACAGCAGTTCATGGGGCGGTACCCTGGGAGGGTCACCCTCCAAGTACATAATTAGTGCCAGGCCTGAGAAAAAAAACACTGTTACTAAGTCAATGTAGCCAAGGGGAGAGGAGGGAGCTTGGGAATTGGGTGGACAGGGCACAGAGGGTACATTTTCTTTCTTAATATAGAAGGAGCAATGATGGAAGAAGCAGACTTTCCTCACCCACAGTCAAGTCCTGGTGAAAATCAAGAGAAGCCACGGTAGATACCAATTCAGAAGATCACTGCTGCTTTGGTAGTGTGGTAAGGCCTGAACAGTGCAGATAGCTTTCAAGGAAAAGATTTTTCTTTAAAAGGTGAAGAACAAAAACTTCCCCCCACATCCGCCCTTCTTTCCCTATTCCCCCTCCACCCAAATAAAGTGTAAACATTCATTCCCAACACACTGAATTCTGGCTATGCTTTGTGTGGCTGAACGTGTGGCTGCCAAATTTTTGCTAATCTATACAGAATATTATTCCCATTATGCAGTATATCATCTCTAAAAATGAAAAAACCCCACAGAATTAAAATGGATGAAAGATGAACAATAAAGGTATTAAGGTATAATTTGTTAAGATTTACTCTCAAAAATATTTTATTGTAAAACTACATATATAACAATGTACTTGTAAAATTTGTTCTTCATGCTATACTGAAGAGCTTGAGGTAGGTTGTGCTGTCACATCAAAGTACACCTGGAAGGAAGCAGCAGATGCAGTAGTGGGGAGAAAGTATGTAGTCTGCAGAGTTCATAAACTATCTCTACTGAAGAGGGAAGAATGTGAGTTAGATGAAGGGGAAGGGTGGAAACATTAAAACACACCAACTGTGAAGAAAAGACTCAGAACAGACTTTGCCTGAAAATAAGAATACTAACAGCTGCCCTTGCCACGTCACAGCTCATAACGACTTTTATAATTGCCTTAGTAGTCCAAATGAGCATATCCCAATGATAAATATAAACACACATATACATTTAAACAAAAGATGTTGAGTGATAAACCATGCTAACATATTCCAGCTCCTTGAAGCAGAAGTTAAATAATATTCTGTTAAGGAATTTAAGGTCAACAAGCTCTTAAAAATACATGCTCAGAAGCTAAATGCTTAATAAGACATAGAAGTCCCAGAGAACTAGTTATATACAGTTCATTAGTTTTGTATTTTAAGTGTGACTGTTTAAAAAAAAAAAAAAAAAAAAAAAACCAAACCCATAAACCCCAAAACCACAACCACGCACACTTAACTGTGCTTGTGCTGTTCCTGAAAACCTGGCAGCTCATTATTTGTAACAAGTAACTTGCGGCACCAGCATCTACAGAGCACCTTGCACCCAAAACTGTGCTTAAGTTCTCAAACGCCTTATAACACATGTAGACAAGCACTATTTTCATGACTAACTCTGCAAAGGCCATGTTCCCTTTATACTTTCTTGCTCTTCCTTGAACTTACCTGAACACCTCAAATCTGATACACTGTCACACAGTTCCTCAATCTAAGGTAAACTGTGGAAATGGGAACCTACCATAAAGCTAAGAAACCAGAATTAAATAAGAAAACACTTCAATCCACAGAAAACAAAATACAGTGTCAACCTACAACTTACACTGTAAGATCAGAAATTAAATTATGACAATCAGCTCAGGAAACAAAGAGCATCACAAACATGACACAGTCTGATTTAGTAAAATTAAAGAGAAGTGTTTTAAAGATTTGACCAATAGCTGGATGGATCATCTTCGTCAAAAAGCAAAACATCCTGAACTGAAAAAGGTGGATGCTTAAGTCTACATATATTTTAAATAAAGAAGGCCTCAATATTTCTTTTCAATCAGGAAATACACCCACAGACATGTTTATCATGCATTCTGAACAGATGCTATATCATTGCTTGCCCCAGAGAGAACAATCCAATTCTCACTGCAGAAAGCAGAAATACGGGACAAGTATGTTTGAACACTTGAGCAATGGGCACTGTAATTAAGTCTGCCTCTTCATGAAAAATCATCAAAGAGTGCAGAAAAAAGTAAGCCTCAGGGGCACAGCCTTTCCTCTGTGATCTTTCTTCAGCGGAATTCCTCCCACATGAAACTGGGAAGCAACTTGACTGTACTGTAAAGGAACAGCAGCAGCAAACCCGAAGTCTATTGCACTGGAAAGAAAATCAGCATCTAGCTAGAGCTAACTCACGGTCAAAGGCTTGTGAATATGCAAGACACACATGCCCACATTCAAAGATGTGACTGATACTCACACTGTGCTTCAGCTTTCCCTGGGCCTTTAAAGGAAGCTGCGGAAATATTCAATGTATACAATGCAGTAATTTAAGCCGGCGGTTTTGACTAGCCTCTTTCTGCCGTATGCCATCTGGCTGCAAATAGCCTTCCTGCATGCACTGGCTAGTCAGTCATGATCTCCTCTTGCACTTCAGCTGGATTTGTGTGAGCACCTTTTCTTTATTTTGCAACCCTCCCTTCCTTCACTGCAGCTTTCTGAAGCAAAAACTGCCTACTCCTCTGTACAACACCCTCCATTTTTAATTACTGTGTTTTGGATTATCATAATCCATACATATTAATCTTAGAGCTTTATTCAAGTCTGTTCAAGCATTCCCTTTCAACTGCATGTTGTTATTGCAACATGGCAGGTCTACTGGATGATCTAAAATAAGATTTGTGTTAGGTTTCTGTATACTTCTGCATAATTAACCACAGTATTTTCTTGTTAGATTATTTTTCCAGGAGTTAATCTTCTGTACCAAAATATCTACTCAATATGTTAGCTGCTGTGCTGCGCAATATTAGTACACATATTCAGAACAGAAGGGTAGGGACAAACAAAACCCACTTCTTCTCAAATAATGGTTGATAACTGAAGCCAGTCACCTCTTGCTTTCTGGGTCTCCATTATGATCAAGTAGTTAGGAAGAAGTAGTTCTCATGAAAGCTGCATCTGTTTTGTCAGCATGATCTCCTTAACTGCAAGCAAGCTCAGAAGCTCACGTTACCAGCTTCCATGTGGTTTAAGACAGCAAAGGTCTACAGCAGCATTTCTAAGTGCCTGCATTTTAAATACCAAGAGTGACACATTTTGAAATTTAGTTCTCAATTTGTAACAAATGTTGTAAAACACAGACAACAGAGAAACCCCAGGGAGAAGAAAATGGACGCCCTGAATGATGCAGAGAGGCAGCAAATAGACTGCTTGCATCACAGAAAGTACTGTGTACCCTTGCAGCCAATAAACAGGAATGACCTAAGGCTATATGAACTTTGACCCCTTGAATCTCCAACATAAAAAGCACATAGCTTCTCCTTTTGTTTTATCACTCAACAAACAAGAGAAATGGTTACAATCAAGGTGTGTTACAAGTCAGAACACGAATATGGTATGCCACATCTTTCATTCTGAAGCACTCAGCATTTTACTCCTTGACTACACTTTTGTGTACCAAATACATGCAGTCATGATTTAAAGCCAGTCCTTTTCTCCCCTGCAGCCAAAGACCTGGCTTAGTAGCTTTCCAGCTACCTTGTATAGTCCCAGGCTTTATATAGGCTCTAAGGCCATCACAGATTCTCACTACTTCTCCTAGGTTAACTGAAGAGATCTTCTTATATTAAAAAAGAAGCAGCTGGGGAAGGAAAGGTTTATTTAAACAAGCATGCACTGGGAAATGATACACTGTACTTGATGCAAGATACCGTATTTCTATTTTAAGAAAGAAAAACAGTTTGTGTGGTTGAAGGAAGGGTAAAACTTCAAGAAGCAGTCATTATTTTGAAACAAAAATATTAATCTTTTTTCAGTGATGCTCTTATTTCTTAGGAACACAGATAGTAGTAGGGAGGGAAAAAACTAAAATCAAACAACTTCATTCACAGACCTGCTGGACTCCCTTAGTATGTAGTACATTACTATAACAGACATTAGTAAGATGATTTTCAAGACTAAAGAGTTGTTTCTATCTTGCTGATTTAAAAATTGAGTATGAAAAAATGAACACAGCAGCAGCTGATGTAAAAATTTAAATACTTACTGCGTAGGAGCCTATGAGGAATGCAGCATTTGCTTGCTTTTTCTGATCAAAGCCAGTATAATGAATTATTTTCTTCTTTATCAAGGAAAATGACTGTATCAAAAAATAAATAAGATTACGAGTTTGCATTTTAGACCTTTTATTCCTTCTTTTATAAAATTAGAGGAATGAAAGAGTTTGATTACCTACTTTCAGCTTATCTTCTCTGTGTTCAGGGAACCATGTATACTGTAGATTAGATCCCCAGAAGCTTTGGAAAAATGCATTGCAACCCCACATGGACTGTCCCAGTATTTTTCCCAGTATCCAGTGCAAATA
>VWZG01003362.1:273055-296160 GCA_013396735.1 Grallaria varia | reverse complement strand
CCCTAAACTAAGACAATGGGGCATCCATCATCCCTCTGGGTAGGAGCGCTCCTTACCCCTTTGTGGTACCTCATCAGATCTTTTTGTGAAGTGTTAGGAGGACTGGAGCTCAGAGAGCTCTGCAAAATCCAGGCAAAAGCTGCAGTTCGGGATCAGCTCCCAGCACAGTCTGAGAGTGCAAAGCCAGCTCAAGGCTGAGCCTTACTACAGGTAAAATTCCATCCTGTAAAACCAAAGAAAAATACTCAGAGGAAGAGTGCAGGAAAAGCTGGGAGACACCAGTCTGGGCAAAGATTGCTATTCTAATTTCTCTCTGGGCAACTGGACCATCTACCTGAACGCTCTGTAAGTGGGAAGCAGGAGATGCTGGAACAGGTGAGAGGGGAAAGGAACAAGACTGGGAAGTAGAACTGGACTTGCTTCTTTAGTTGTTGTTGAGGAGGAGGAAAGGAGAGAGCTGACACCCAGATTAGGGATCATTGTCTCCTACAGTCTCTGCCAGCAGCTTTGCAGACAGAGACTGGCCAGGCTGGGGACTGGGGCAGTGCTTTGCCACATACCTTGTCCAAGCAAGGCAGCCTGCCAGCCACTGCTGCAGGAACCACCAGCCGTGCCTGTCCATAAAGCCGACACGGGAGGTATGAAGACAGAGGGACAAGTCTCTATCTTGGAGCACAGTTTTTCTGAAAGGCTCCGAGTTAGTGCAGGGATTGATCTTGCTGGAGTCTTTCAGAGACTCTCGTAAGGAACCTCTGCTGCACACCGTGGCTGCCAACTCCCCTTTCCAACCACCACCATCTGAGCTCACTTATCGACCTGCTGGGAAGGGAATTCAATTCTTCTGAAAGGGAATGGCTGGCTTCATTTTCTTATATATGAATCCACATTTGATTGCAAGCTGTTTGTACGTGGTACTGAGCACAGAAGCCCTAATCCTCGCTAAAGCCCCTGGGTGAGCCTTCACTACAGGCGCAAATAAAAATAGTGATTGCATTAGGTATCCATTCATCAAACCTGGGTGCCATCTCAGGATGTTGCTTCTTGTTGTCCCTCTGTAAAGCACCATCTTCCAGAATGAAAAAAAATTTAAATAATAATTTCAGTTTAGGGTTGTTCAAAGCCAGACACACATGAGGGCAGGACGTCAACTTTCCAGCACCAATTAACATATTGACAAAGCTTCTGGAGTAGTGACATTAACAGCAGTATCTAACAAAAATACCTGCAGGTAATATCAACCCAATTACTATTGAATCTGAAGTATGGGAACTGGTGAGCCTGCCTTAACAGAATTACCAAGACACATTGAATTATTTTCAGTGATATGGAAACTTATATAAGAACAAAGCACTGTGGGAGACGTATTTGTCTTTGTTGAGCAAAGCTGAAGCACAGATGTTCCTCAGGCCATTCTGGCCTGCCTTGGTGATATATTCAGAGCTCTGGATGTTTCAAGTAAATACATCCTTTGCCAACTCCCTCTGCTGTCCTTACTGATTTTGATTAAAGGAACAGACCCTTAAAGCAAAGGGTCATCCACCTACAGAAAGGTGATTTGTATCTGTAACACCACAGCCAGGGAGGAGGCTTAGCACCAAGGGGGGATGTTAGAAGAACGTGCTTTTACCGAGGTATGGATTGGCACAAGGCACTCATCCACTTTTACTCCTGTAGCAAAACCCTGTGGCCAAACCAGTGTTTAACATCCTTTGGACACACTCCAGACAAGTCAGAAATGCAAGCTTCAGGGTGAGGAGGGTGGGGAATGTGATCAGACAGGAACAGCCACAGGGCATTTTGATGTAAACAAAATGAAACAAAAGGAAAGGATGCTGGATGAAAGTTGGGATGTGTCCATTTTAGCCCTATGTGGCAAATACTTCTACTTTCTCAAAATTTGAGTGTACCCTTTAAACACATCTTTTAAAATCTTAATGTGCCCCAGTCTTGCTCTGTCACTTTTTCACTTAATCCATATATGTAAGTATGTACGTATACAAATCTATAATTTTTATTATTAAGTGACTTATTAAAAAAACAAATAAGCAAACACCACACAGGGGGAGCAATCCTACTCAGAGACATTGCTCTCCCTTTTTCTCTTTCTTTGGTAGGTAGTTGTATCGTGCAGAGATGTCTTCTCACTGTTTTCTCTTAATTATCCTTAATTCTATTAAACAGACAAACATCAACTACAAATAATGCTTGCTTAATTATGCAGTGTTGGTGGTTGATACTGTATTAGTACCAGCTTTTCTTTTAATATTTTGGCAACACATAAAAGAAACTGCTACAATATGTTTAAATAGCCTCTATCAGAGTAATGGCCATGAATCCACTCCATGCACAGTAGCCTCACCTCTGCCCAGGGAGGGCCAGCAGGGATGGTGAAAGGGAGCAGTTCCCATCCCAAATGAGTTTCCAGATGTCCTTACTGGATATGGATCTGATGGCAGGAGGCTAGCAAATGGTTGCCAGGTGACCCCGGAGACAGGCAGGAAGTGCTGTCTTGTAACACAAAACAATCATTTTCAAAATAAAGCAAAAATTCCCTGGGTTTTGTCATCATTATTATTTGTAATCGCTTCTGAGGATGGGGAAGGCTTGTCAGACCAGATGGGACCAGCATGTATAATGAAGGACACAGTACATTGCACAGGAACCAGAGGTAGCTGAGAGTAATAGGGCCCCAGGACTGTCTCTATTGCATTAGGGGCAAAGAGAACCACAGGGATGCCAGTAGAAGATGCAGCTAATTCACAAGGACATTGCCAGATGATGGACTGCATTTTTTACCTGCAAACACAAAAAAACCTGGCACAGTCTGTAACAGCCACTCTTTACCTGTGCCATGGTAGACTTGGTGTGGCCCTCGAAGGGTCTAGGATCTTCTTGAGTTTGGCTTTGTGTGTCACATTTTCCACAGAATCTGTAATTAGAAGCAGAATAACTTGTTTATTTTGAACATTTCCAGGAATAGACAGGTGTAAAAAACTAGGTGAAATGGGATTTCTGTTGCTAGATTCTTAACTTTGCTTTATTGTCTTTATTGTCTTTTCCATCTTTGCGCTGCCCATGCAGAAGCAGTACATTTTCCTGTGGTTACACAACACCTAAAATAGATCCATGAGCTACATCCCCATTTCAGAGGACACAGAACACCTGAGGGTGGCCCTATGTCAACATCCAGGTAATGAGAAGAGCTGAACCAACTACTAGGGAGGATGGCAGTGAGCCCAAAGGACGGTTTGGAAGCAGATAGCTAGAACATGCCTTTTACAGTGAACTGGTCCAACTGTTTCAAGTAGATTTGTCCACATGCTAAATTACAGGTGTCCTGCTTGAAGACATTGCATTTGCTCAGAATATAAAGAGGATTTGGCCCTTGACCCATTGAGTACACCCCATTACAAACATAACAGGACAGGTGTGGCTCTCCCTCCAGACCCACCCAAAATACTTTAAATGGATTGGGCAAAATAGGTCTCAGGCCAGTGCTGGCCCTGCTCGAAATGGGAGTTTGGACCAGGTGGTATCCCAGGGCCCTTTTGGTGTGAACAGCGCTGGAGTGGTGCAAGAAAAAACCCGAAACCCATTCAGAGCTCTTGAAGCATCCTAAAGCTCTTACTGCCAAAAGTGTGAGGAGTAGAGACTCCCTTCTTCACCATCACTACACAGAGGCTACGATCGAATCAGTTGAGAGCTCAAAACACCTTCAGGGTGCAGAAGCGGCTCCCTGCAGTCACACGGCTGAGTCACACAGGGCAGGGACAGCCTCCCAGCAACGTGGCATTGGCACAAAAGCTGAATAATGAAGAGATGTTTACGCTGCTGCCACCGCTGCTGCCTTTACTCCGGGACTCGTTTTATTCTTGCAGGCTCTCAGGCAGTCCCCATTCATGCACAGGTGCAACCATAAAGGGGCCAAACGTGGAAGGCAGGGTGTGACTAAGCCCAAAAATGAGCGACACGAATGCATTATTCATGCAGAAAGCTTACAATGCTCCCCAATTCCTTTCTTCAGAGCGGATCACTCCGCTATCAGCATCAGCTACATGATTCTTCATTTCTGACACCTGCCTTTGTTCCTCTCCCACCTCGGAAGCGAGGTGACCTGGGTATTCGCATGACATGGTTGCTCAGGGCAAATTTTCCAGCAATGCTGGGTATCAGCCTAGGGCTTTCAGGGAGTAGCAGTGACACGAGTGGCAACAGGGTCCAGCCGTCTTATGCCGTCTGCCCGTCTGAGCACAGGAGTCCCTGGGTTGTCAGGAACTTTGCTAGAGAAATGTATTAGAGGAAAAGAAGGGTATAAAAAAGAGAGGAAGAGGAGACCAGAGAAAGCAAAACAGGATGGTGAGGATGGGAAGAGAGAGTAACTTCCAAGCAACATAAAAAAAAAAAAAAAAGAAACTTGACTACATTGCTGAAAATAATAGGGGTTTTAACAGTTAAAAGGTTTTAAAAGGTCATTATGCATTTAGTAGCAAAAGAGCAATATGAATTTCTAAGCAGCAACATCTGGAAGATCAAAAGAAATCATACTTCAATCAACATGAAAATCTCTGCTCATTACACACAATCATATTTAGTTATTAATAGACACAGGCTAGACACTGACATTTTGCACATTTCATCCTATGATGCGCCAGGGACACTTCTGGCATTTGGTTTATCATTTTCATCAGTGTCATGGAAAGAGTGACCGATATGACCCCAAAAAATCTCACACTGTCAGTCATCGTAAGTGAATTTATCAACACATACGAAATCGGAATCCACATGAGAGTTTTAACTGTTTGCATACTAAATTACTTCATTCTTCACGCTTCAAAAAAAAAATCAGTTTTGCATAATAAATAATGATAAGGGCCAGCGGACAATTATATAGGTGGAAACAGTATGCAAAATACTTGGAATTCAAATTTGATGTGTGAATATACCCAGAAGTTGCTTAAGTAATCAGCTCAGCAGCTGTATTACCCATTGTTAGAGCTTAATACAAAAGCTCTTCAGCTTACATTAAAAGCAGCCCAACTTAAACTGCAGTTGGCACATGTCCTATTAGTATTTTCGTTTTGTTAGACAGCTTCCAACCGATTCAGATGTGCAATTAGGTCAATATTAAAATTAAATGGTCTGTTGTTCTAATTCAGAATGTGAAAAGGTCTTTGGGGGGAAGGCGTCAGTTCAAAAATATTACTGACTCCAAGATGAGCACAAAAGGAGAGTGCTGTAAGCCAGCAGCCCCAGCCTAAATCTCTACCTTGTGGTGTGAGAAGGAATACTCTGAGCTGAGAATCGTTTGCGAAACTGGCATATTCGATTTCATGACTGATTTTTGTGTGTAATAATTGCATTAAAAAAATAATGAGAGTGGGTTTCTTTCTAGTTTTACCAATCACTATGGCAAACATGCAGAGACGCTTCAGACAGAAATGTGATTTTACTTCTAATGACAATTATTTTTGGCCTGAATTGTAATTTAGTTCGTTAATTAGATCTGTCACTGCATTTTCTAACTCGGTTATTGCATCCTTTGATGATTTTACCAGAATTATACTTCCATTTCTGCCACTTTGCATTCTATGCTTTAATAATTCTTCAGACAAGTACGCTAGGCAGTTGACTGCATTTTGTGGCAAGCAGTAATGTAAACCCTCTCCTGTGTTACATTGATACAAAAATCACACTGGCCACTGAACCAACATACTAAGCCAATACCACTCTGAACGAGTGAACTATTCAGAGGAATTCAGCCAGGGAGAAATTGTGGACATGCTTTTTCAGTCGTTAAATGGATATAAACAGCTACAAGCCATTGTAAATGAAAATAAGATTTTAAAAAAAACCCCAACTTTGAATGTTCTAGAACTCATTTAGTTATCAGCAAAATGAGATCTTATCTACTAAATTATTCCAGGGCAAGTTGTCATAGCATTATTACATATTAATGAACTGACATATTTTTAATGATTTGTCATTTCAACAACTTTAAAAATTGGATGGTTTTTACATGAGGTCTGGCTTTTTGCTGACCCAGAACTGTGAGTGTAGTTAGAAATTCACTTTTGAATAAAGTCAAAATGATCAAAACAGTCACCTCCACAAAAAACTCCAGCACTTCCAAGCCCCTGATTCCTTCCAGCCTCACTGCGTATCCAGACATCTGCCAGTCAGGTGCTGTGTGACGAGGATTACAAGACAAAATCCTGCTGCTGAAAATACCCACCATGAAACAGAGCTGGTACAGCAGTGAGCAGCCCTCTAGGCTATGCTGGTTGTAATTCCCCTGTCTGCCCAGCACAGGCGACAGCTTGTAGATGCCCTACAGCCCGGGCAGAACAGGGAATGAACACAGTTTCCCTCCTCTCTTTGCTCGCTCGAAGTAGAAACATTTGCTCTGCTTCTTTTCCTGGAATTAAACTGCTCTGTCCTCTCTCATATAAGAGCTGGATCACAGAGGCAGAAGTCCACAAATTATCAAATTCTGCCTGCCATCTCCTTCTCCAGTTCCGTCCCATCCCTAAGAAAATGAATTTGATAGACAATTTTTATTGAACACATTCAGTGACAACACATTCAGTTTAAGAGCATTTTCATGTTTATTGTAGGGTTGGATTTTTTCAAAGCATCTGTCAGGCCCTAGGAATATATCCTGGGAATCCAGCATTCAGTCATTTGGCTGTAGGGATGCTATGAATGTCTTAGCAGTGCACTACAGGACACAGGGACCAGCTAATCACTTCCCAATAGTCTTCTTCCTGCACTTCATTTAATTCCTCCGAGTGGGCTCAATTTTCAATCCACTAAGCAGCAGCAGAGGGTAAAAATATTTGTAATTCTAATAGTTGATTTGTAATTATTTCTTGACCTCCATGGATTTCTTTTCTGTAAGTGGATGCTATCTTGAAATTTTGGGCTGCAAAAGAGAAAAGGATATTAAAAGTCTCTACAAACCTGGAAAACAGAGCAGTGCTCATGTGCTAACTAGACCAGTGGTTGGAACGGTCTTGCCAGGGTAGGAAGGAGCCACTGAATCAACACAGCCCCATGAGGAGCCTGTCCATGATTTTGTAGTCCAGCACTGAAACTCAGCACTAAATTTTTGTCTTTAAATCCTCTCCCATACGGTTTTTTTATCAGAAAAAGTGCACTTCCAAATAACTAGACTTTGCAATAATAGATGTGAATCTGATCTGTTAAAATTTCCAAGGATTGTACTAAAAATAACCAATAATTCCTTACAACGGTGATTTCCAGACTGAGGCACACATCCCAAGCAGGAAATGCTGGTGGGGATGAGCTCATGGGCTTGGAAGTGGAGTTGCAAGAGGATGTCTGGGAATTTCCGCCTTATCATCTCTGCAGATTTTGTCATGTTGTCATGGTTTAATTTTGGCAGTTTACCTCCTCTACTATAAATGCAGTTAAATAACCCAAGAGACACTCTTAGTTTTCTTGAAACAGGGTTTTTTCTGCTGCAGCAAACATGTCATGCAAAATATTGATAATGTGCTCTGTGGAGAGGGTAAAGGAAGAGCGGCTGAAGAGACAAGACAGAGAAAGTTAAAGCACATGGACATGTGGAAAACGTGGGAGATTTGGCCAATTCTTGAAAAATTACACACTGAACAAAACAAAGCTGCTAAAAGGATGAAGCTGTAGGAGCGCCACATGAGCAGGGCAGGAGTGGGGTGGGTTTGAAGGACAACAACGAAAAAAAGAATCACTGATCTTTTAATAACCACTATTTATACCTATTTAAAACTTTGAAACATCATGTGCAGAACTTAAAGTGGAGGGAGCAGTAAGAGAGCTCCTTGTACTGCAGTAATGCCACACGATCCTTGGATGCAGTAGGGTGGTGGCCCTTGTCCCCACAAACACTTTCCTCCTGCATGCCCTGCTCCAGACTCTGGTAGGTCACAGCAGGGCACTAATTCAGTGAGGACTGGACATGTTCTTCTCTTGGGAGAGAAAAAGAGCCCCAAGAAATCCTGGGACGTGGTACCCACACTGGGTCAGGAATTGAGTGGAAGAGAGGAGGAGGGGGAAAAGGAACAAGAGGGCTCTCAGGCAATCAGAAAAGCAAAGGAGTACAAGCAGTTGTGTCTTGGCCCTGTGACATCTGGTCAGGATGCTTGTGGAGCAGCAGGATTCACGTGGGTAAAAAAGCCCAGCCTGGTGGAGGCCTGAAGCAAGGCAAGGTGGGCTGGCTGTGGGAGGACTGTCAGAAGGGATGTAGTCGCTCTGAAACAGAGATGTCACCGCACAAAACTTGTACCATTGCAACTCATTCCAAAACAGAGTCATGCTGCTTCCAAAGTGGTTTAATCAAAGTGGAATCAAAATGTCAGCTTATAAAAAGAAAAAAAGAAAACAAAGAAAGAGAAAAGAACCTTTGTATGAAGGCACAAGGCATCTGATGCCAAAGAAACCCCAAAAGTTACAGGCGGGGGGGGGAAAAATCCCAACATTTCCATCTTGCCAAAGACCTTTCTTACTGGAGGGAAATTCAGCTGAATAGCTGCCACTGCGGGCAGCTGGAGTTGCAAACTGAGCAGGGGAGCAGCGGGGTTCGCATCCTCTCGCCTTGCTGCCCAAGGCCTCTGACAATCCAGCTCATTCTTTTCCAAGGCACAGCTCAAAGCAGCAGTCCCAGAGCTTGCTGGGCCCACATTAGTCCATTTACAGCATTTGTCCCACCCAGTGGCTGGGATTCTGGCAGAGACCGAGACAAAATCCACCTTGGAAAGGAGATTTGTAGAATGGCAATGTTGAAAAGCACTTCTGTTTTTGGTGTGCAGGGGGGAATTCGATGAGAAATCCAGCACAAGGCTGCACCCAGCTGCAGTCTGGGGGGAGCAGCACAAGGGGTGGAAAGGGAGAGTTTCACTCCAAGTGGAGGTCATGGGTGCTCTTTTTCCACTGAATGTTTGCAGCAGGTTAAAGGACATTCACGTGCACTTTGGAAGGGGAATTGAGGAAACTGAAACTGTGATTGCTGCTTTTGCTCCACACTGGCTTGGGCATCTGGGCAGTTCCTCAGCTGCAAACAGCACCTGCCTTCATTCCCCCTCATGCATACCAGAGGCAAAGGTCCAGGTAGCAGCTCCAGAGATGGTTTTGGTAATGGCACCTCAATGCCAGAGCAGGGAAAATCAGTTCTTGACAAGAAGAAACTCAGAACACCTGCAACAACAATGTTACAGCTTTTCCAGTCTAAAAACAGCAGCAAATAAAACCTAGCAAAATTTTCTCAGAGAAATTTTGCTGTGGAGCAAATTGTTATGCCTGAGTTATAAGCCCAAGGAATTAACAACACTACAAGGGAAATGATAATTAAACACATACCACAATAGTACTGTGGGGAAGGTCTAATTCTAGGAGATGTTCTTCCCCTTGTCTTGTTATGGTTCCTTCCTTCCCAAGTTAGAAATAAATATATAAGTTACATGAAATAAAGATGCCCACCTAATTGTGTAGATGCATAGTTAATTAATAATTTAATTTAACCCACTTGGCTTCAATAGGAAAGAAATGCATTCTAACAGTCAAGGCAACATTATTTTTTCATTCATTCTAGTGTTTGAAAACACTTTTTTAAATAGCACCTGCATTCAATGGATTGATGCTCATGTCTTTGTGTAATTTGGTTTTAGAAAGGTTGTATAACATCTAATGGGTAAAAACTGCACCCTAGGTAAAAATAATAGTGACATTATATTTCTGGTAAATATTAACAAATTTTATTAAAACCAAATATAACTATTTGTGGATAGATTGATTAAATGGGTACTTAGCTGTGAAAATTTGCTTTGGGCTGAAAGTTGATCAAAAAATCATGTGCTTATGACTCCAAAGCACACACTGCTACAAAACATTGAGCCGTGTGGTTTGTTGTATTTTACGTCTGAGATTCCCATGTTAATGGCTCTCCAGTATGCATTAACATAATGCAGCATTAAACAAGCTATGCTACAGTGCTTCCACAACACACTGCTGTCCATCAGCGGGGAGCGGGGCACTGGGGACCTGGTCTGGAGCTCTGTGAAGCCAAAGGCTGATCTGCCTGTTTTCACCGGCTTTCCCTTCACCTGCAGCACGAGGTGGCACCTGCGCCCCGACAGCGCTCACGTTCGGCACCGCTGAGCAGGTTGTGCTGCTCTTATTGCGCCTCTTGCTCAACTCATATTACCCATATAGAAAGGCAGAGGCGGCTCAGTCTGACTCAGGAGGCAGGCAAAACTGAGATTTGACCTTGAGGATGAAGAATCAGGGCCAGGTTGCTGGATTCATGCCCACCACAGAAGGCTTAGAAATGAATTTACCTATCCTGATGTTGCCAGGGATGTCAGCAAGCACACCTTCTCCAAGACCTGTGACCTACAGCCCTCAGTATCTTATAGACCCTTGCCAGCAGCATCAGATCCGCTCTGCAAGGCATCAGGGCCATGACTCCTATACAGCAAACTACAGCCCTGTTTTGTCTGCTCTTAGAAGTGCAAACTTCTTAGAAGCAACAAAAGGAAAGTAGAGATCCAAACACATAAAGCATACAGCACATGAGCCTCAGCTGCATATGCACGTATCACAGCGTGGTGTTTTCCAGACTGGAGGAAAATGAGGGATATTGGGGACTATTAGAAGGGTTAGGAACAAAATCCCACACTGTGTATTCATGGAAGGTTCTGGGGAAAGACTTAAGGAAAACTTTCAAGTTAAGCTCAGTGCAAGTACTGATACTCTCGAACATAAGTATGTGCTTAAGGCTTGGACTAGGTCCAGAGCTGTAAAGAAATAATATCCATAATAATGCAGACTGCATGCCTCTCCACAAGCTGTATTGAGCTACTACATTTGAGGGCAAAACTGCAATGTCCTCGCTGTGTACAAATATACACTCACACATTCATACAGATATATACATATATATATAAAAATACAAATACACGTGTATATATATATATGGGGGGGGGGGTATGTGCACAGTATCTATGAACTAAAAATCGTAAGATGCTTTCAACGTAAGTTTCCTGTCTCAGACCATCTACTCTGAGCTTTATAGATAATGGATTTTTATCTCACCATTGGCTCTGGAAAAAACATCATTGAAGTAACTGTCTTATTCCAGAACTGTTTGTTAGTTATCAGCAAAGAGAGAAATATTTTTAAATCATTGTATCAGGTAAAACAAAATGCTCCATGTTCCAAAATTATTTGTTTTCTACTTGATGTTAAGAATTTAAAACTTCTTTGAAATAAATTTTCATGTCATTTCTAGCTGAAATGTACTTTCAAGTAAAAAAATTAAATATACCACCCTGACAGTATTACAAAGGAGCATACTTCCAATGAAGTTATTAAAAAAAAAAAAATTCACAGTGAGATAACATTTGTTTACAAGTTAGTATTTACTATCATGGAATCTTCTGCATTCACCTGAACTTTTGCAAAAAATAGTTTATCCAGTTCTGTCTTTTGGGCCCAGCATTTGGTTCCTATTGCGATTTTGAAGTTGTAGACGAATTGGAAGCTGCTGTGTGAGAGCAGGTCTGCCACAAAGTTTCAATGGTAGCTCTCTCTCCCTCTTTCTCCTTCTATCTTCTTGCTCCCTCTGCTTCTCCTTCTTTGCTCCTTTCTTGATGCTTTGGGTGGCTTGGAGCTGCAGGGATTGGATTTTGACTTAAGTGTTGTGAGTTAATATGTGCTGGATTGATATTGTGATGGAACATTTTTTCTAGCTTGTGTAGTGCCCTTTTGGAACCTTTGCCAAGTTCCCTTATTTTCTCTTCTAAATTAATAAAGAAACCCCTTGGGTACAAGTATTAAAGAACCCTATATATATTTCAAGTAAAACTCCCGGCTGAGCTGTGAGCCCACAGCTCCCACGGCTGGAGTGTTTGTTACCGAAGAAAAGGAAGAAGCTCAAAACCAAGATCCACTGCTGTGGCTACAGTGACCTACAAAGAGCTGCTTATCTCCTGCCTCACACATACTGATGTCACATTTGTCAGAGGCCTCCTTCTCCTATGACAAAAAATGGGTCCATGATTAGTCCGGGCACTGTTGGGGACTCCAGCTGCCTGCAGATGGTGGAGTCTGATAGCCCCATGTCCAGGGATCTGAGAAGGAAACCAGTCTTGAGGAGCCAGAGACAGGTGAAGGAAATCAAAGAAAGCCTAGAAGTTGTTATTGCCCAAATGAAGAGCAAGAGAATTCAATGACTATTCAGCTGTAAGGATAAGCGTCAGCGTGTGGAAGAAACCCTGAGGAGGAAATAAGAAAAAGGGAAAGGCCAGGTTATGCTATCAGTTGTTTTAACAGAAATATAATGGATGACAGTGAAGGAAAAGGTCTTGCCAGCAACGCAGTTTAGTTGAATCCTTAGTGAGGCATAAGCTTAACCTCAGAAAGTCTTTCTTGAAAAAATAAATTCATATTGGCTTGAATACAGGTGCTGTCACACAGAGTGACAACAGGCTGAGTGGCTGTAAACAAAAGGTAATGATATACGACGCTGCATTGGGTCAGGATGTCTGCCTGGAAGGGACGGCCAACGAGATACCATTGAGAAGAGTCTGGAGCCGTCAGGGAGCGAGCCTGGCTTCATTTAACATCTTTGCTAATGACCTGGAAAAGGAAGGAGAAGTGCACCATATTTACTTGGTTTGATTTTCAAGAAGAGAGGCAAGACTCTCACCTGCTCCTGGGAGACCCCTAATGCCAAAGCACTGTTATCCTACTGTCGGCAGAGAGATGGATTGCTCCGAGGCTGCGCAGGCAATTGTTTGGGAAAACGCCCGATGGTGGAGGTGGTGGCAGCAGTACAAAAGAATATGTAGCAATTATCTGCCTGGCGAGGGGGCTGTACAGGAGCAATCCAGCTCTTGACGTAAGCAAAATGCAGTAAAACAGATAAATAAATCTCTGTGTGTCCAGGGGGGTGTTTTCAATAAACCTGCGGGGATTTTTGCTCCAAATTATTTTAAGCATCTGTGATATTTCCATGGGGAATTTCTTATCTCCTCCTTCCATTGTCAGGGCATCCATTCACCTCAAAGACATATGAGAAAAGAGAAAGAGGTGAGATGGCATTCATTACCTGGATGTTGAGGTTTTACATGACAAGGAGGGGGAAGAGGAGCCAGAGGAGCGTTTGAATGGGCAGACCAAAGGAGGAGCAGAGGCAGAGACAAAATATGGTAAAGCCAAAAGCAAAAGGACTGTTTTCTTTCTGCCTTTTAGATGAAGGCAAGCCTAACTCTGCTGTGTCCTGCACACTTTGATGTGTCCTGCACACCTTGCTGCCAAAAATGGAGCAACGCTGTTTAAATGAGAGAGAGAAAAACCTCAAGACAGGAAAACTAGAGTAAATGGTAGCCGAAAAGAAGTCACAAATAACCCTTCATGCTGGAGGAAGGGATAATCCCTCCACAGCACAACAGGCCCAGGGGACTGAGATTGCTTTGGTCCACTCCTGTGGCTAGAGGAAAGAGGAGGGGAAAAAGAGAGCAACCTCTCATAGATTTCTCCTACACTGTGTCTGACTTTTCTCATTCATACAGAAGATGGTTCTTAGCAGGCTGCTCAAGAGGCAGATCACCTAACCACTCCCAGGATTTCTTGATCATTTCTGCTGTATTGCGTAGGTGGTGTTATTGTCAGATGCTGAAAGCCATCAGGATTTGAGGAAGAAAGAGACAGAGCAAGGCAAGAGAAACAAAAACAAATTATTAGCAATTACTTCAAGAATTCAGCAAGTGACTCTAGAAAATAATGCAGGTCTGCACTTATGTCCAGGTTTTGGCAAATCAAGTGTACTACCACCTTTTATCAATTTTGTCTTGTTTTCCTAGAGGTATTTTTTAGCAGTGATTTTTGCTGTGCTATAAGAAAGGGAATAATATCCCCATCCATAAGGGAGTTCTGCAATTTCAGCATAATGTGCATGGGGAAGTATGTCATTGCTCAAGATCAGCATCCTTGCAAAACTTTGAATATTGAAGCTGAGAGGTGGGGGTTGTTCCCAGCAGTGTGAGTCACATCCCCAAGTTGCACAGGCAGAGAAACACCTGAGGTTGAACTGATGTTGTTTCACGGAAGTCAGCCTGGTTTTTCCCACACCTGCCCTGAAAGCTGGAAATGATGGGACTTTCAAGCAATGTCATTCTGTGTTTGGACCAGATAAGTGCATTAGTAGATGGTGCTGAAGCACAAATAATTAAGAATTATGACCAGGAGTGTGTCCTGTAACTGCTTCAGCCAAGGAACATTAAACATCTGTATCCAATGGCCTTTTAAACAAATCTTTCCACATTGCCATCATAAAGTGAAACTGGCCCTTGACTCTTTAAAAGGTTATTTCCCTCAGCTCTGAGTGGTACAAACACAATATGATTTCATGACCTTAGACATGTGATACTGTCCAGAGCAGGCTGTTCTGTATCACAGAGATGCCAAAATTTGGCTAGCAGAATTGGAAACACAGCAGGTAACAACCCAGCAGAGGCAGGCTGATGAAACTACTTTATTCTGTTCTGTTCTGTGACCCATGTTACAACAGAAAAATATATTGGATTGTTGGTCTCTCCTTGTGAGCCAAAAAGAAGGGAGAGTTGGTGTGCATCCCTGAGACAAAGTCATGACCCCAGGTCAAGAAATCCTGACACGATGGTCTAATAAAACTCTTCTCTTTGACTACAGCAATGAGGTCATGCTGGGAAACTTCCACTTCTCTTGTCAAATGAGATTCAACAGTCAGAATTCAATCTCATTCCTATTCAAGGGCAAAGATGCCACTGGCATCAATAGGAGCAGCCCTGGTATGAAAGAGTTGAAATGTCAAGTGTGTATTTGCAGAAACTGATTCTGCTGAAGACTATGCAGATATAATTATGCTGCTCTCTTCCCCATTGCTCTCCTTTTATATTATCTAAGGCAAAGTGCCCACAGAGGACACAGATGTACTCTATTACATGTAGACTGCGTATTGTTAAAAATATCCTCTCTAATACCAACTATATATTTACTCCTTTGTAACCTCATCAACTGTGACACTATGTAATTACAGATTGTTCAAGAGTCTTGTCTGCCCACTCAGTGCCAGGATGAAAAACAATTAAAGAAAACATAAAAAGCAAAACAGAAAACTGAGCATGAGCCCTCCACCATGTTCCCAAGGGGCTCAGTAAGCAAACATGCACTTCACATCCCAGGGGAGAGAGTGCCCATCGACAGCACTTTCCTACCCAGCAAGGCACTTTCAGAACACTAAAGTTGCTAACAGAAGAAAACAGCAACATGTGGGAAAGTAAAGGCTAGACAGAATCAATCAACATGGATGAGTCACTTTAAATTTTTTATTTCTCCTGCACAAGCTTTCAAAAAAAGTCCATGCTCTTTTCTGGGGAATGATCTCCTCTCTCCATGCTGAGTTGGTGCACCCAGCACCATGCCAGGACTCTGCCTGAAGGCACCTCAGTCCTTGTCCTGTAACCAGCCCCGCATGGGCAGGGCATCGGTACAGGCAGAGCTCTGCTGAGTTTTGGGAGCCCTGCATGGATGAGACAATCTTCCCACGCAGATCAAGGATCAAAAGTGGGACTTAAGAGAGAAAATAACAAACAAGAGGATAAAACCCGCTGTGAAATACTGGGTAATTTTTTAAAATGTAATTTAGCAGGTGTTTAGTTATTACCCTGAAAATAAGGCACAAACGGTTTCATGACTCATAGTTGTGCTTCAGTTGAAATCTCTCTTCCATGCTATAGCTGTAATTTAAAACTTTTTCTTCATCCTGAAAGGAAAAATGAAGATGTTTGAAATAAACTGTTGCTGCAGAACCTACCCCTGTAGAGTACACACAGAAACTACACCACCAGCAAATGCTGAATTCTCATCATGGTTCCTCCTTGGGGAAGAGCTGTACTCACCTTCTTGTTTTGGATTCCTCTCTCCTTCTACATGAATACTTTCATCTGGTCAGCTATAAATAGTTAATATTACAGAACCACAGCTTGCTGGGATGATGACTGTATTACATTTTTTGCCCTCGTCTAGTGATGTTCTACACTGGCAGGTCTATCTTAATGCTTTCATAATGTAAAAGTTTAGTGTTAATTATATAATTTAATAACCGGGGTGGGGGGGGAGGGGGTGACAAACAACTTCTGGACAGCAAATTGGTAGCGAAATTGTTACTGTTCCTTAGTGTTTAACATGGACTTGCTAAGTTAAGTGATTGAGGTTTTCTGTTATTTCACTGTGACTCCGCAGAGCACCATACAGGATGCTACAGGTTATCACTGCTTTAGCCAGGGCTCCTTAACACCCACATGCCTCTTTGAATAGCACTTTCTGCATCCTCAGATGCTGTAAAGCAGGAGCTGACCTCACTGGCGGTTGGCTGGTTTATGTCAGGTGTGGTCCAGCACAGGGCACAGCTTATCAGCATTGCAGAAATGAGCTGATAGCCTGTTCAGGGGTAGGCTCTGAGTGTTTAGCGGAGATTTGCTTTTCAAGAGAAAATGCCTCTTCCAAATACACAGACAGTGATCACTCATCAAGCAATTCCTTTCGAACCTCTCCCCTTTCTTTCTTAGATAATTTCTTCATCTTCCCTCATCTCTTGTTAGAAGACAGTGTTGATTTCTCACCATCCAGCATACAGAACAAAGAAATCTCTGTCAGTGAGATATGTGGAAAGCACGAGCTGGGAAGAGCTTTTCAGACACAGAACTTCAGGTAAGTTATAGAATGTTTCTATCAGTTTATATAGGTATTTTCTGGTGGAAAAGATACCTAATAAAGGGCTTTCAATCTTGTTGACAAAAGCTTGAACAAGATTGAATGGCTGGAAGTTGGACAAATTCAACTTTTAAACAAGAAGTATTTTTCTTGCAGACAAGGTAATTAAACACTAAAAGATTATAAGTGAAGGTGAGAGTCTTGCTATTGGCTGGAGGTTTCAAGGCGACACCACATACCTTCCTAAAAGATGTGGTTTCAATACAATCTCAGAGCAAGGCTGGGCAGCAAGAATTCCCTCTCCCTCTCATTCCCAGCTGGCCAGATGAAGATGATTGGGGGTTTGGAGATTGGGATTTTTTATTTCTTTGACTGTTTGAGGATTTTTCCAAAATTACAGACTTGCCATAACTGACAAGAAGGCACCAAACAAACTAGACCTGTCTTCTAACGAGGCAGAGACAAATGTTTCCAGATACTACGTTTGTATTTGTGGCTTACATGAACAGAATCATATTGATTAAAGGTTGGAAAGAATTTCTCTGGTCAAATTGAAAATAAATTAGTTAAAAGATGGGAGAAAGTACTACCTTCACTTAATTGCCATTACTTAGGCATGTCCCATTTAATAAACTCGCCATCATCACTGGGGCCTCACACATACTTGGCACTATAGCTTGTTCTTTCTGTGTTATGCCTGTGTCATGAAACTGCTACGCCTGAAGACTTGAATACTTTAATCTAACTAAAACCATCATGCTGAAAATATTTGTGAATCATGTAAAACTGAATTGGCTAAATTATACAAGACATCAACCTAGATGATCTCATGGTGCTTTCCTACCTCAGAGGAAATTCCTCTTAAGAAATCAAGGATGAATGTTGTTTTCCTTTATCACAATATGAGTTTTGACACCAATGCTAACAAAATTCCTATACACTCAAAGCTAGCACAGACAGATTCAAACATGCCAACCTTGCTAAGAGTTGTGAGTTCAAGACCTTCTTGAAAAGCTCAAACAATGCACAGTGCAGCAGCCCACTGAATTACACAGGGACTGCTGGAGGGAGAATGGAGTTTTGCTTGCAAATAAGCCAAGTAATGTTTTAACTATTACATACCAATTATTTATGCTGCTTGAACTCTCACAACCTGCTACCATATCAACATTTCCACAACACAGGCACTTATTCCTGATGAAACATCCATAATTCTGGTCTCACAGTCCTTTCTCCAAAAAGAACCTATCCATCATGGTACCTTTTCTTCCCAGGTCGTACGTAATCTAGTAGAATTATGGCATATGGGATCCACATCCAAAGTCCTGTTATTCCTCTCATGTCACTGTTTTATCTCAGTTTTGGATAAATAGCAACATCCTGACCTATTCTATTTGATCACAGAACATGGACAAAACGGTGGGGTGTGTGAGTATGGTAATCACTGCAAATACACAGTGGTTTCTGGAGATGTATTAGACATCTCACTGCTGGCTGGCTTCGGTTCCACAGCCCAGCTGCCAGACGACTTGGAACGCTGAAGCAGCTACCAAGCTGCTTTTAAAGCAGATTCTGTGGCTGCACTTGCAGCGATCCTACCAACAGCTTCTGCATGAAGAGCGGGAAGGGAAGGCGAGTAACCAGTTGCTTTGGAGTAACCATTCCTGGCTCATTCAGAAAAAGGCTCTTCCAGGTTCACAAACAAGTTTTGTGTGGAAGAGGATTGTGTGGCAAACAGCAAAGACCAGCAGGGCTGAGATGTTTCACAGAATCAGAATCTTTTAGGCTAAAAAAGACCTGTAAGGTCATTGAGTCCAACCATTAACCCACCACTGCCAAGTCTGCCTCTAAACCGTGTCCCCAAGTGACACAACTACACATCTTGTAAAAACCTCCAGGAATGGTGATTCAAAGAGATTAAAAGAAATCAGTAAGGGGCTGTTAACCTGCAAAATTCTGAACAATCATTGCAATATACCTCGTATTTCACAGCAGACTTGGTGCACATCCATGGGATATTTACAGTAAAGTGCTCTGAAGTTACTGCTTTGCTGTTCATTCCACAGTGGATGTCAACACTCTTCTTGTTTTGCATCACCTTGTTGGAGACATTTTCCACGTATCATGTTCATTCTCCCAAACCAGATCCTCTGCTTCCTAGTCACATGAAATAGTGAGCCATTCTCCATGAAAGGGCTACCTATAGAGAGGTTCATCCAGTTATTATCCTGCCCACACACTGCTCCTATTTCTTCAGATATTTCACCTGTCAACTCAGTGTTGTTTCAAGAGGACCAACACCCTTAACTGGGAATAAACAAGTACGCTCACCAACCAACGTCTAAAAACTCTAGAATAGCATCAAAGTGCTCAAAAACAAAGGAGTTCAAGATGAAAATGGACTTGATACAGGTACTGTTAAATGCCATGGTGAAAAACAAGGGGTGAAGACACATTCTTGCTGTCATGGAAAGTGAAAAAAAGAGCACTTTCAAGGCCTGGCACTCAGCCCACATTACTCTTAGGAGGAGATTTTCTCTGAAATCCCGGTCTTTAGTGAACCTGACGGGGAGCATTAGAAAAAGCAAGGACAGTATGTTTTGAAAAACTCCCAGCAAACCCACAGAGGTGAGCCCAAATGGGATGAGTTCATGTCTGGGAAACCAGAAGGAGGCCCAGGGACAGATTAAAAAGAACGCACCATATCCTTGTTCATACTAATAACAAGAGCTGCCTGTCTTAGGGTTTGCTAACAGACTGTTCCCAGTGCCCTTGACCTGAAGCTCACTTTACTTTTGACATTTCCTGAGCAGCTGGCATTAAACAGAAGGTTTCTTTATCTGGGCTGCAATACTCTCCTTTATCCTTTGTTGATTCTCATCAGCTTCATCACACTATACAATGTTTGTGGATTAATGTAAACTCTATGAAGATTACTGATAACAGAAACTGGTTGAAATTACTCCAGCAGAAAATGTTTTAAATTATAGAGGGGTCTTTGTGAACAATATATTTGTGCTGAAGCACTATTTTAAAACTATTATTGTTAAAAGTGCAAAGCTTTTCTGTTTATACAGTCCTTAATAGAAAAGGAGCCTTAGAAAGTTTGCATTCTTTATGAGTAAATTGAAAGAAGTCCTTTGTTTCTAAAAGAAGGAAACTTCTACTGAAACAATGACATCGAAAATTTGGGGAAAAAGACAACTTTGATATCCAAAGAAATAATTTGATTTTTTTCCAATCAGCTGAAGAAAATAAAACAAAATTTACTACTTTTCCTTTGTTTCTCAGAACTGCTCCTGCTTTCTGAAGATTATCTCTTGCTCCACCCCCAACACACCACACACCAACGTCCTGCTCATCAGGCACCAGAGAGTTTCCTTTCCTCATTCTGCTCTTTCCTTAAGAGCTGCTTCTTTTGTGAAAGCTTCCTGCATCATTTTTCTCCCTGTTGGTGACTCCAGACCTTCTCACACTTGAACTATTGTCCAGTATGTATTGTATCCATTTGAATCAGGTTGTTAGGTCCATACCACAAAGGCCTCCAGCCCCTCCTTCACCCCTCAGGGCACAAACACAGCAAAAGGAATTATAAAATCTTAATCAGGAAACCTCAGCAAGGTTCTTCCTGAGGAGCTGCCCACAAAATGTCCTGGGGGAGACGCAAGGCTTGCTGGAGCTGAGGTCTCTCTGCCTTGCAGGTTCAAACGCTCTTTTAGTGAAGTTCAGACCAAGGCATGATGGCAAAAGCTGTGCTGCAGAAATCATTGCAATGTCCAGCTCCACTAAAAGGTTTCCACAACCTGATAGCACAGTTACAGAAAGAGCTTGGCTGCTGCTGGTTGATTTTCTTGTGATTCCTCAGCAGAATGCATGGGAGGGATGATAAGGCCATTTATAGGCACTGGAAATATGTATTTGTTTAAAAAAGTCTTTTGCTCCCTCTTTGCTGACTATTTAAGCTATCCCAAATCTCATGGTGCAGGCAGCATATATTTACATAGGTGTGGAAATAATAATCTTCCAATGTGTTAGGCATAAAGTATTATATACAAAAATAAAGATCACTCCATGAAAAGTGTAAACCACAATTATTTGGTTCACAAAAACATTACCTACTTTTCCTGCAAGTACAAATTGTTTACATATATTTTGGTTTAATGTATGTTGCATAGAGCCACTGTCTCATAAAAAAAAAAAAATCAACAAATTTAACACATCCATATATACAAATTTTAATACTGTGTTTTCAGCAATCCACATCTCAGACATTTCTCAACTTTAGGCATCATTGAGTCTCTAATGACGTATATATATTTAGGCTTGATTTTATTTTTTTTTAATGGAGTTTGATGTAAGCTCTGTCAAGAATGGGTGCGATAGGCAATACGGTTTCATCTTAACCTTTTTCTCCAATAGAAAACATTTTAATAATAGAAAATAATAAAACATAAGGGCAATTGCAGCTGAAGCTCTGAGGGACTGTCTGATGGCCAGAGCCAAGTGTGAGTGTTTTCTATTCCTGTATGCAGTGTTTTGCAGACTTTCTTAATTTTTTTTTTTTTCAGTGCTCATTGGTTTTTACACAGCAGAACATTTTGTTAATAATCCTAGGAAAAAGGTATTAGTCTACTCTCAATCACAGGAGGGTCAGATATATTTCATCTTCATCTCAGAGCTCTTACTTAAGTCTTTACTTCTGCCTGAGGAAGAACCATGAACCAGTCAGGATTACATGTGCAAAAGGCATAAACTCCACAATGCAAGATATGTAGAAATTAATCTAATTGCTCAGCCATTTCCTTGCTGAGTAAATCATTTAGTGTGCAGTTGTCTGAAAAACAGAGCTTTGAGGAGAAGCGGGGCTATCTCATCCCTCACACCACTTGTGAGCCTTCGAGGTACCAAGAGACCTCTGCCAAGGTCACTATTTGGACAGCTGAGGATGCCCACTCAGCTGAATCTGGCCAGAATTGCACAATCCAATTCAAGATAAGGATCAAGTTCAATATTTTCCCTAAAACTAAAAATTTGCCAGTTTACATATGTCCATGGAGGCTTGGCACAGAAAGGATTGACAGAATTTGTCACCATCACAAAAAAGAAAAACCCAAACCTAAACTCTGCATGAGCACGAGAGAAGCGCCTCATCTGCCATCAGTATTCATTAGGTGTAGGAAAATATAATAATTCTGCATCATAACATCCACCTTACTCCTTAATAGAAGAAGATTCATTAAGTGAATGGTAGCAACCTGTTTACTCAGGTATGAAGTGTCGGAGTCTTTGCTCGTGTGGCCGTTCCAACTGGGGAGTGACATGTGGGGAACAACCTCTAGCTTTGTGGAGAAGGGAAGCAGGCACATCACAGCTGTGGCACTCGCAGGGACACCTCTGCAGCCACAGGCCCCCACACCACGGACCGAGGCCAGAGCTGCCTGGTCTGCGTGGATGGAAGGTCTTGGATGGATGAAAGTCTTGGGTGGGTGGAAGGTCTGGATTGGGTGAAAGGTCTTGGGTGGATGGAAGGTCTTGGTTGGGTGAAAGGTCTTGGATGGATGGAAGTCTCAGGTGGATGGAAGGTCTTGGGTGGATGAAAGGTCTCGGGTGGATGGAAGGTCCTGGGTGGATGGAAGGTCTTGGGTGGATGGAAGGTCTCGGGGGGATGGAAGGGCTTGGGTGGATGGAAGGGCTTGGGTGGATGGAAGGTCTTGGGTGGATGGAAGATCTCGGGTGGATGGAAGGTCTCACGTCACCTTTGGGCAAAGATATCTTTCAGGGGGTGAGCAAAGCCAGCCCCATTGCTGGATGGCTCACGCTCCCTCATGCTCCAAGGGGACAGTTTCCTCTCCAGCTGTTAGAAAATGCCACTTCTGGCGTTTGTATCCTATTTTGTCTCTGAATCAAAGAGGAGGGGGGGGAAAAATAATACCCCAGCAGGTCACGGAGTTCAGTGAAAATCCTACCAGCTTTTCCTGAACAAATAACAGATAGTGACCTCTGGCCCTGCCTTTGCATGAGAATTGCCATCAGCATTCGGAGCCGCTGCTGCGGAGGGGGACACGCAAGTAGCAGGTTCTGATTTAAACCTCAGATTTTCCTTTTTTTTTTTTTTTTCTTTTTTTAATATATTTTTCCAAGAACCCAGAAGAAAAGGGTTGGGGGGGTGGGGGGAGGCCTGTTAGCTCATCTGCATTACAGATCAGACCCTCTTTGAGAAAACCACCCATCCATAATTCATTACATGTTTCCTGCGGGGCCTGGAGACGGCAGAGCCTCCCTGGCAACAGCGCCATGGCAACGGCGCCCAGCGCCGGCCAATCCGCGGCTGCCTCTCATCCCCCGCTCAGCCA
>VWZG01003362.1:203544-272911 GCA_013396735.1 Grallaria varia | reverse complement strand
TGGCGGGCAGTGTGGGTGCGGTGACCAAAGGGAAACCAGTGGGAAATAGAATAATGATTTTTATTTTTATGATTTTTTTTTTAATTTTGCTTTATTTTTCGCGGCAGACAAGCGTGTGTGTTTTAAAGCACCTTCAACAGCGAGGACTTCCCTGAGGGAAAATGCCATGCACTCACCTGGCACAAAACCTCTGTGAAGCTCTCGCTTTTCTTTTCTTTTCTTTTCTTTTCTTTTCTTTTCTTTTCTTTTCTTTTCTTTTCTTTTCTTTTCTTTTCTTTTCTTCCCCACTCTTTTATTTTTTCCTGGTAAAGGTTGTTCCTTGAAAATAGCTGCATAATTGAAAAAAAAACAAAAAAAACCCACAACAACCCCACCCCCCAAAAAATTAAAAAAAAACCCAAACCAAACCAAACAAAACCAAAACCAAACCGAACCAACCAAACAAAAAAACCCCCAACCAGCGAAATAAAATAAACAACAACAAAAAAAGAAAACTGGGATTTCATGTCTGGTCTTAACGCAGCAGAAATGCACCTCAACATCTCGCTGTCATGCTCTACAAATGAGTGGAGTATGAGTAGAGCTCTTTGAAGAATCAGCCTAAAAATCCGATTATTTCCCCCTCACCCCGTTGCAGGCTCCAGCAATAATCTCTGCATCGTCGTGGCTTTGCCCTTCCATGCCCGAGGCTTGTCTTGCCTCCCGCAGTCATCGCTCTGGGGTGACACACGGCACAATAAAGCTGAAAGGAGGGAAGTGCGGACACGGAGCAGTGGCAAAAACAGCCCCAAAAATGCTGGGTGTGGTAGAAGATGTGCATGGAAACAAGAAGTGCTGGAAGCGCCGAGCCTCGCCACATGCGATTCTTTTGTGGAGTTGTGCTAATTCTTGTCGTGGTACTGCTGCACAATCAAAAATGTGTAGTTTCCCTTCTTTGAGGGGGAGGAAGGGGACTGAGCTTTGTTTAGATTAAGTAAGAACAGTGAAGGCAGAAAAGTTCGTTGGTCACCAAAGGCTCACGGTGGCAACTTACTGCAACCATCATGTTCTGTAAAATAGTATTTTTCTCAGAATGGCTTAAGGTAATACTTGCTTTTGAAGTATTCGTATTTAACGTACATTTTAAAAGCAGTACTTGTTGTCCATGCAGGTACAGAGGTCTATAAATCCTAGTATAAAACTGTATCTTTTATCTTTGGGGGAAATGAAAAGCAATCATTTATCCGAACCTGAACATTGCACTTGAAGCTGAGATACTGTAGGTTATCTAACTAAGCGCTTCACCCCTCAACCTCAAAGCCGATCCCAAATTCCACTCTAATGCATATGTTGCTCAGATAGTGAAAGCAGAGATTAGAAGATTTGCTATGGATGCTTCAAAGTACATTTTGGGACCCAGTGCCCCATACTGAACTTCAAGAGATGATGCATAAATTGACTAAAGCCATGAAGGCTGCCAGGGGAAGATTGAAAAATACATTCCAATCTCCCCTCATATATTTTATAAAATGTTGCAAACTACCTGCTTTGTCAAGGCCATGCCTTCTGAGATTCCACAGATGAAAAAAGTACGGTATCACTACCTTTTTTGATCTGACAAATGGCTGAGAACTCCACTTTGTCATTCCTTTCTTTCAACAAATTAGTACGACTAATTACTATGTTTTCTGCTTAGAAGTGGCAGTTTTCCCCTTGTTTGAAGAGAAACTGTGTTAGGATTTTCACAGCAGTATTTTGCAGCATTTAAACCTGAAATCAAAATGTGTATATTACCTTAAAACAAAAACAAAACAAAACAAAACAAAAAACCCAAAAACAACAAAAAAAACCACCAATTAGTCTGAAAACATAATTAATGACCGTAATTTTTTTTTCTTGTCAAGAAAGATCAATTTAGCAATTTCATATTTTGCCTGCAATTAGGCCCAAATGAAGATTTGAACATCAGGCCGGTGACTGTTCATTAAAATAATTTAATGAACCCTGTGGTCTTCATAGTTAAATCAGAAATTGCCTTCCAAGATGCTTAAGTTGTCCCATACCTTTATCCCTAACTTTGACAGATTCTGTGTAGGACTGGCATGCTCTCTCTGAAAGGCACAGTGCTCTCTAATGAGCTGGTACAATCACAAAACTTAAGCTAATGAATTTCTTATCCTCTTATGTGGATAAAAGTTTCTGTTAGAAGTCAAAAGATCTTTGCTTTTTAAGTGGATTTATACTTTGCATTTGGGGAGGGAGAGGAGGAAAGGGTACTGTGCTGAGTGAAATTCATTGTGTTCTACTTAGTAAGCAGCGCTGTGTGGCAATAGCAAAATCATCATAATTAATAAAGAATCCTGGCATGCTCCATTTGAAGTGTGGAATGCTGCAAGGCAAAGACACGGATACAAGGGCATGGGTGGAAATAGGAGCTCACACTTGAATGAGTCAAGTGAGTCTGTCCAGGAGGGAGGATCCTGCTCCCCCTCACACCCTTGAATGACTCTGGGTGTGGGAGAAAGGCTCAGTGCTGGGCAGAGGACCAGCGTCCCCATCTGTGTTACTGCAACACAGTGTGTAGGATAATCTGTCACTTCCCTGCACAGAGGCTAAATCCTTTATTTGTAAGGGGAGCTATCTCAAGCACTGATGAGCAGCATCACTCCTGGGCTCCACAGTGGTGAGGTGTTATAGATTAACACTATTGCACACTTAGATGAGGATCTCAGAGCATTTTGTAGCCATTTACCACCCAAGCCTCACAGCGCCACAGGCACTAGGTTTCACCTAAGCCATAAAAACTGTGTTGTTCCACATTTAAGTGCTACCACTTCTATAAAAACTGTGTGTAATCTCTAGAGCTGGAAGGGAAAGTCCTGAATTATTTCAGTGCTCTGATGTGCAAACTGCAGCCACAGTGCCAAGGGTCAACATCTGCCTTAAGAGAAGTCAATCTGACTTTGGAGGGGAAGTAGGGAGGAGGAGGAAGGAAAGAAAGAAAGAAGTCCCAACTACAACTTGTTCTCCTGTAAATGGTCTTGGAATGTCAAAAGGAGATTTGAATCTTGCCAAGGAGTTCATGTGGACATTCTGGGTACATGTTAATTTATGCTGCTGGACTAGTTTCTCACTCAGGCAGTAGAGAATTAGTTTCTCTATTCAACTCCTACGAATACATAGAGAGTGTGCACATCTTTTTTGAGCAGTTTGCTGTTCATGTAATTTAAAATAGCAAAGGCTGAAATTGTAGGATGCCTTAAAAATGTAAAAGTGTTTTCTACTTTAATCTCAGGACCAAATTCTTGTTCCAAGTCAAGTAGCTACACAATGCTTATTTCCCTAGCTCATTGAGTTCAATGGGAACTGCAAGTCCTACCTGTGAACAAAATTTGGCCCAAAGAGTTGAAAGAACACAAGATACCTGTGAAAAGTTAGCTCTTGACAAGTACTCTTAATTCCACATCAGCTCCTTGAAGATCTTCCCAGAGACTAACATAAGGACAGAAGCCAAGTCATGGTCTGATCCATTGCATGTGAAATTCAGCCAGAACACTTGTGTTGTTTCAAAAGATTCAGATCAGGTCCTGAAGGAGTCACCTGCAACATTTAAAACACCAAAAAGCAAGCAGTGTAGGTGTTTTTATATATTTTTTTTTCCTGTTGGATAACACAGAACCTGATTTTTTCCAGTATATTTCACATGATCCTTGCTTTCCTAAACTGCTTCATGGGAGCTTAGTGTTTTCCCCTAATTTAGAGCTTATATGTAGGGAGACATCAGTGGATTAGTAACTGCACTGGACAGTGTCACCAAAACCTCCAAGTGGCTCAAAACATTCACTTTTATTTGGATTTTAAAGCTTTACTCAGCTAATTCTACAGTGCCCCAGCAGCCTGGAAAACCACGCTCAGGAAAAAAATAAAACCTAGGGACTGCCCTTTGTTATTGTCTCTTTGCAAAAGGGGCCTGGGCAGTAACTTGTGAGTTCCCTCTATACAAAGCAGAGAGAGGAAAAAAAAGAACTAATCTCCCCTGCCCCCCGGGTGTGAGAGAAAGCGAGGGCTCCGCAGCGTGTGTGCGTCCCAGCGAGCAGGGGCTGACCTCCAGCTGCCTATCCACCACAAAGGGACCATGGCATTGACACAGCCTAACCGCTCTCCTTCGGAGGGGACAGATTGAGAGGAAGTGACCCTTGGTGCCCCGCTTCTGTGGGGGACCTTGTGAAATAACTGTTGCTCTTCTCTTCCTTCCTTCCTCAGTCAGGTCAAAGAAATCAATGGTGAGAAATCACTCGCTTTTACTTTGCTATTTGAAGAGCAAGAAGTGAGGAGCCTTTTTCCTTGAAAGGGATGAGGAGAAAGTGTAGAGGTGCTAACCTTAAATATTTACTTCTGTCTTGTGAAATGCAGAGTGGTTCCAAAACTGGTTCACAGGGTTCATGGGTGAGAGGGAAGTAAGGCAGCAGCAGCAGCAGGAGCTCTGGGTGATGCTCCATGAATCTGTCAGGGGTTGTTCTCTAAGGGGACTCATAAATGATCCCCAAGGGTCCATTCCCAAGAACCAGGAACATCAGGAGGTTCAGAGCTGTTTAACACAACTCCCTAATGGCATCTGGTTAATTCCTAGTAAAACCCAGATCTGGGAGGAGAAGGAGGATCCTGGGGACTATGAGAAGGAAAAGGCTTTGGGGAATAGAAAAGGAAGCTGAAATGGTTAGTTCCGTGTCACAGCTGAGTGAGCAATCTCTGCCCATCTGTGCTGAAGTTCATAGTTTCAAACCTTGAACGTGAGGCCAGGCCTGAGTAGGTTTTGAGCATCAAGATCCTATGTGGAGCATCTGAGGGAGCTGGGGATGTTTAGTCTGGAGAAAAGAATGCTCAGGGGGAACCTTATTGCTCTCTCTCCTGAAAGGAGGTTGTAGCCAGGTGGATGTTGGTCACTTCTCCTAAGCAACAAGTGATAGAACAAAAGGAAATGGCCTCAAGTTGAGCCTGGGAGGGTTTAGGTTGGATATTAGGAAAAATTTCTTCAATGAAAGTGTTAAACATTGGAACAGGCTGCCTGGGGAAGTGGTGGAGTCACCATTCTGGAGGTTATTATGAGATGTGTGGATGTGGCACTGAGGGACATGGTTTAGTGGTGAACTTGGCAGTGCTGGATAAATTGTTGGACTTGATTATGTTAAAGGTCTTTTCCAGCCTAAACCATTATATGATTCTGTGATAAGCATGTCATACACAGCCTTAGTTCACATCTCCTGGCTGTTGAGGGGCAGTAGATAAAGTGTATGGACTCGGTCTCTCCCCTCCCTCTTCCAAGGGGTTTTAAATGTCTCTCAGATGCAGTTGGGGTGGGTTGGGGAGGGAGGGAATGACCTTTGGATTCTGCCTCCGAAGGGAACCTGAGAAAATGACCTTTTGGCCCTTAGCTCTGCCGGGGCTCGGGAGAGGTCGGGAGGAATGACTCTTGGTCCAGTCTTGCTCACCACAGGGGCTAGGGAGAGGAAAAAGAGAAAGAGCTTCAGGAATATGTGATCACAGGAATTTTTGTCATCTTCTGAAAAAGAGGCATGTTTATTTCATAGCCCCCGTAAGAAAAATAACTTGCCACTGAGAAACAAGCAAGTCCATTTAAAGCAAGAGAAAACCTCAACTCAGTGACCTAGAAATCAATGCCAAAAGTAAAAGCTGATAAATAAATAAATAAGTAAATAAAATAATCAGAGATGTCGCACAAAATCAAGGGGTGCCCTCTGAAGAGGTGTAATCAAGGCTCTGAGCCATCAGTTATAATGGTTTTGATTAAAGAAAGCTGTGCAGAAGTAATCTATTGTATTTTTAAATGGCCTGATTTTCCCTCACTATTCTCCTGGAGGCTGAACCTAGAACAATTTGGAGGAGGACATAAAATGTTCCATGAAAAAAGGCAAGTGAAAATACAGGCATTTAATAAAAAAGAAAACCCACATCTGTTTAAGTTACTTTTGGGTTTTGATGGCACACATTAAAATTCACTGAAAATAGCAATGCTCTAGTAAAATAAAAACATAAGACTTTCCAAATCCTGGCTGATCAAGCCACACAGTTCTGCACTTTTTCCACAAAATCTACAATATAATTACAGGTGCAGTTGTCACCCTGAGCTGGAGCTGGAGCTCGTCATATGCTGTGTACCTGGAAACATGAGGAGGTTTATTTATTCTATGAGTTCTTCACAGTACAAAAAAACTTTAAAACACTCTTCCTACAAACTTTATATTTATTCGCAATTTTGAACTTCTTCACTTGTTTCCAGTATAGCTGAGAACTTCTTTAAGTGTTAAAGTCTTCTGTTCTTATGTAGGGTCAAACATATTGTCTTTGCTTGATAGATAAAGACAAATAATAGAAAAGGACCTCAAAAGAATCCCAGCTGGGGTGGGAGGGGAGGGAGGTTTACATTTTCTTCCTCAAGAAGGTCAGATGTTTATTGAAGCCTATCCAAGCCTTTTGAACAGAGCATGAGCTGTGCTGGAAGTCTCCTGAGAACAGCGTTTCTTAGAGAATGGAAGGGATAGCTGCCTTCAGAGCCAGAGTGCTGTGCTGGCTTTAGAGTCTGGCAGTGCCAAAGGTGCACTGAAATACAAGGTGCAGAGACGTCGTCCATTTCCAAAACAGTTATTTGAATAAAGCAAGTGGAATTCTTTTAATAACACACATTGTGGCAGCAAGGATAAAGTGTGCATTATTTCCTGCCCAGCACTCCTGTGCCTTCCAGATAACATACATGTTGGAAGTGGGGAATGCTGTGCCCTTACCTAAGATTTTGCAGGTCAATATATTTAGTCACAGTAGTTTTTAGGAGAACTTTGAAACATTATTATCAATGCTCAGCTCTTTCACACTTTTTCTTCCTCTGTTTAAAATTAACTGCATAACCTATTAGAGCCTAGAAAAGCAAAGGGAATCCAAAACTTCTGTTAAGTATACAGCTTGGGTTAGGTAAGTTACGTCTCAGTGGAAACCTTGGTCTGATCTTCACTTTCCTCTGGTCAAATTTTTGGGAAGATAAAGCAACTGATTGTGGTTGGTTTTCTTTGACACCTCCTGATGCTTCAGGGTCACAATTGTGTTATTTTCACATTCAAAGTTGGACATGCAGACTGATATACACAGAAAGAGGTATGTTTTCATGGGGAAAAAAAAAAAAAGAAAAAAAAGCTCCATGGTGTAATTTGGCCTAAAAAGCATCAGCAGCACATCTACAACATGGCAGGAGCTGTTTGAAGGTGAGCATCTTAACACTGATTTATGGAGGATGGCTGTGGACAAGAGCACAGGCAAGATGCTGGTGTCTTCTTTGCAAGGATAGGCAAGTGCATTAGGCAGTGTCCGCAGCCACACCTTCCTCTGCAAGGAGTAGGAGCTGGAAGTACTGCTTTCCTAGTAAAACACAAGAATCCAAACAGACCTGCAAAATACAATTTCTGTAGAGGCTTGGAAATTATCTTTGGCCACAATGAATGGGCAAAAGCTTATTGTGTGCTCCAATCCCCACTCATAATTAATATTTGATTCTAAAAGCATGGCAATCTTGTATGTTCTTTTCAGTAACAGCATGTGTTCTCTATTCATAGAAAATCAAAGTTGTATGATGTTTACATTTCAGCAGCATGCTTCAGAGCATGAATTTAGACATTCAAAGCAGAGCTGTTTTAAATAACATTCAGATAACAAGGAAGTCATGGAACAGAGGACCAAATGAACTTACATTCCTCACCTGCTAAAACCGCTTTCCTAATATGTCATCTGCTGCCTTAACTTCTAAGGTCTGCAGGAGAAATAAGCAAAGGTGTAAATCAAAGCTGCTTAACCCATTTGTGAAGAATAATGTAATGGAACCCCTGGCATGGCCTGTATCTGGACTATCCTTTTTCTGAAGTGAGACGTCCTCCACAGCTATCCGAGAACATCCAGTTGGCACTTTTTCTGCTGGGAGACAATTTTACAACCTTTCAAAAAACTTTTTACAAAGTACTTATGCATTGATATGCTGCCTGTTCTGAGTGACAGTTATGGAGAAGTACCCCAGAGGTCATTTATAAGGCCTGTGATGCCCTAAGGTGCCTTGGTTATCTCTGCATAATGTTGAGCCGTGCCGTGTAGATACATCTTTGTGTTACTCTTCAGGAGAAAATCTACTCCTTTAATGATGAGGAGAAGCTGGAAAAAACTTGGTTTATCCAGAAATAATGTCTTTTTTTGTCCTCTTCAGGTTGCAGGTTTTTATGTGGTAGCAAGAGACCTCTTTTGCAAGGCGCACAGAGTAGGGGAAAAAACAGTCAGCTCTAAGACACACAGTCATTTTAAATAAACTGGAATTCACCACATAATTTTCCACACCAGTGTGGTGTACAGGTGCACTGGGCAAATCCCCATGGTTATTAAGGATGGTGAGGTTGCTTGGTGTGTGACCTACAGAGCTATGACTTGGCTTCAGTGTATGGTTTTTCTCTTGGTTTGTGTCCCAGTCTTGTTTAGTTCATGTTCAAGTTATGCAGCAATCCCTGGAGCTCACATTCCTCGTAGACGAAATGCAAATCCACTGAGTTTTTGCAATTGGTGATTGAAAATGTGTTTAGTACATTATTATTAAGTGAGAAAAAAAACAATGTGTGACCAAAATCCATGTCTTTGACACCAGTAAAGCTCTTTCTGTTAATATCAGTGAGTTGTGGTTGTGTGTGTGCATTTGTGTGGACAAGATGAAAAATACTTGGAAAGATGACTGGGATCACAGTAGTGTAGGGATACTAATACAGCCACCACTCTTGTACAAGGATTCATTGCCATGCCTTTGGCATGTGTTTTTTGTCAAAATACCACTGAGCAATGCATGTTTGCTGGGTGTGTACTGTAGCACATACTAACACAAAACAGGGAGGTGCCATTCAGTGACACATTCTGATTAATTGGTTAACAGGAGCTTCCTCATATTCATTACAGCTATTCAGCCATATCGCTTTCAAAATCTGAAGACGCAATTTTATCTGAGAGTCCATATGGCTTATCAGGAAACTGTGCATATAGAGAACTACCACAATCCTGAACCAAGATAATATTTATCTAATAGACCATAACAGCTCGGAAAGAGTCAATATGGTCTCTCATTTGAGCATGCATTTTGATATGCATTCTACCTATCCAAACACAGTCATTTACATTGCAAGCTATCTGCCTGGTAAATCCATGTTTAGGCAATTCTCATAACGGTGGTGCTTTTTTACAAGAGAGATTATAAAGATGACTTGAATGTATTGTAGTCTGGACTAATTTGGAAATTACTGAGTGTTTGCCTGATAGATTGTAATGGACTCTGATGGAGCTGTTGGCTTTTATCAGCTAAGCCCATATTTTGATATGTAAGCAAATTTGAAAAAGCAAAATATTTGCAGAATAATCAGCCGGGCTGCTCTGTTTGACTTGCTGCATCCTGCCTGCTTTGAGTCACCAGGTTGATGAAAGGAGCAGACTATTTGCTACCAGGGCCCAGACCCGGCAGAAATGAGCCATTACCTTAAATTCTCTTGTGTCCCTTCAACTCTGAGAAGCCTGAAAGTATGGAGAGTAGATTGCTGGGGGTTAATGGCTGAGTGAAAATGAAGAGGTAACCCTGCTCACCTAATCCCACAGAACTCTGCAGAGAATATCCTATGGAGAAGCCATAGTTGCCCTGAGAGGCCTGAGCAGATCCCTGGCTATACGTTTAGAGAGCCTTTAGCAGGGTAGTTAAATGGGCTTAATCATCCTCTCTCTGTGTTTTCTGTTCTGTTTTTCCTCCATTAGAAAACCAAAGGAAAAGAAAAGGAAAAATGGAGAGAAGGCAGAGAGCATTGAAATAGGGAAAAAGAAAGTTATCAACAAGACATTAAGATTTTATTTCAGTTCGGATACTGTTCAAAGTGAAGGATCAGAAAATTTCCAAGGAACACAAGGTTTTGTGAAAAATACACTTGAAGAGATTTTTTTTTTTTCAAAGGCAACATTTTTGGCAAACTGCAGCCAAGAAAAGTAAGTTTTTCTGAGGAAAGACTGTCCAAAATCACAGTGGCTCCTCACCATAACCTCTGAGAAGCCACAATGATGAAGGTGTCTGTCCTCTTCACTGAATGTAGAGGGACCCCACGTGGCTGGTATAAACTGTGTGCCTGCTTCCTAAATGACTAAAGTTAAGGCAGCTGAAACCTACTCAAATTCTGCTTTTTCACCAGATCCTCTCATTGAAGAAAAATGGAAAACCAGTTAGGCAGTACCAACCTTTCCAACGATTTTCCAAAAGTTATCAAAGCAAATTTCCCCATATATCAACATCAATAATCCTTTTAGTAAATTGATTTCATTCATGTCTTTGTAGCATCTCCAAGTCATTTGGTGGTGTTTCCAGAAGAGGCAGGAGGTGCTGACACTGGGTGGAATAGAGAGAGAGTTATTCTGTGTTGGAACTACACAGGGAACAAGTGACACTGTGTGCTACAGGTTTGGTAGGCCTTAATGCACTGTGCATAGAGTTACACTTATTATCATTATGAGACATTTATGAAGTCTAAATTAAAATTCTGATAAATAACGTAAAGTGAAATGCAGATTTTTGTCAGATCTCACTTTTCTGGAGGAGAATCAGAGAAACAGCATTTGACATACTGCCAATAAAGTAGTATAATGAAAGGTAGTATTTAATTTCCTTGAAAATGCATTTAGATTTGATTATTGAGGATCTGTCATCAGCTGTTAAGCTGCTAGAACAGACTTCAAGACCTACTAGATTGACTACATTACCCAAACCCTTCAGATTAGATAAATAAATAAATGTATCCCATATTCCACTGTAGCTATTGAAGAAGCAAGTTGCTGTGTAGCAGAAAGGAAGGTGGCATGAAGAAATGAAGATTCTGAGCACAGAGCTTGCACTAATCACTGCAGTTTTTAAGAAGAGGATTAGAAAGGAATATAATGAAAAGAAATGGGCTCTTTTCTGCCCTGCCATGTCTTGCCCATCTTACACAGTGAATGAGGGGAGATCAGCCTTTCCCCAGCCATGACATTATCCCTGTTTTAAGGAGGAGGCATTTGAGACAGTTAACTAAGTTCAGGAAAGCAGTGTTTGCCATCAATGAGAAAGGCTGCTGTTTGAAGCATATATTTAAGTGCTTTGCAGAATCAGAGCCCCAGTCCCCTATGTGCCTCAGTTTCCCCTCAGTTTCACTGTGGGAGTTGCCAGTTACACACATTACTTGTTGTGTGGTGAGCTCCTGCTGAGAATATGCTCATGATGTGCTTGGGAAAATGCCATTAGCTTTTACAAAAGTCTGAATTGCCTCTCGTTAATTTTAACTGGTGTCGTTCATAATCTCCAATGTTCTTTCCCTGCAGATTGTGTCTGTATGTGATTTCTTTATGTGTAAAATTAAAATGCGTCAAGAAAGTTCCTGAATAACAAAGTGCAGCACTCCAAGCCTCCTGGAGTGGAACTCTATTTGTATGCCCACTCCTGCTTTCAGTGACTGTTTCAGAGGTTCCTGCTCACAGCTGCAGCTAAGTGGGCACGTCTAAAGGTGACAGATTGAGAATATATGTTCAAGTACGTATATAAATGTGTATACAGATTTCCATTCCTCCTTTGTTTCTTTGTCCTGTTCACTGATGCTAAAATCACACACTTGCAATGTAAAGCCCAATATACATTGTTATTTTGGAAGGAAAAAAAAAGTGTTGGTCACCTTCATCCCTTTCCTTTTACAGAATTTCAGAAGCCTTTCCCTCATTCCTGGTTGACAAGGGACACTCATAAAGCTACTGATCCTCTTCTTTGACCATATCCTTGTCATCTCAGCAAAAGTATTTCCTGCACCACAGCTTTCCCATGTAGGTCTAAGCTGACAGCTGACTAGAAAGGCTTCAGATCCAAATCACACTTCTTAACACAACCAATATGTTCCTCATAAGACTCTGTGGAGTCTCATGGCTTGTATCTCATTGTATTTACGTGAAAAATTCAGACTCTGGTCAATACTGTAAAGCTTTCAAAGTTGAAGACTGTTGCACTGGTGGGTTGGGGGGAGGCTGTGATTCTGGGCTTACATTTTTACATCTGTTTGCTTCAACCACCCTTGTGCTGCTTTTGTGTTCACTTTCTTTGAATATTCATGTGATTGAATTCCGTGTCCATTAACATTCACAGAAAGTGAACCTCGGAGCTGCATATATATTTGCAGGAGCAGTGGTTTACATTTGCACACTTAGGTATTCATAGCTAAAAGCACTCACTCGAGGAACAAAATCACTGCCATTTAGTCAGCCAGTCCCATGCAAAACTGTTTATTACCCTCAAAGAACTGATTTTTGATCCCGCTGTAGAAATTTTTTTGCTTGCTTATAGAAAAAAATGTATATGGAAATCACTACTTTCCATACATTTGTGCAAGTAGAAGAAAAGCTTAGACAGATTACGTATTAGAAAGTATATATTTAGGATTTGGATCCTCCTGCCACAAAAGCGTGACCTCTGGTAGATGTTAGTGGTATAGAAACTATGACACACAGCTGAGCAGATACAGGCTTTTCAGCAGAGATGTTACACATCCACCTGACACAGTTAATTAAAATGTCACTTCTATAGGAGTAAAGAGAGATGAATGTGAGCCAAACAGCTGAGCAGAGAATTTTGTTTTGCCTTTGAGCAATTCACTGTAATTTTGTTTAAACACTGGGTGGGTTTTTTTCCATTGTATTGATCAATATAAAGCTACAAAATTTACCCTCAAAAAGCACTGGCATATTCAAACCATTTCCTTCACAACTTGCATTTATTGGTCTTAAACTTTCCAGCCTATTCAGCGGGGTGGCCTGGCACACTATCATTCCTGCAAAGACCCCTTTTGATTTCAGTGGGAGTTACAACAGTCTTGCCAGGAGGGTGTTTAGCATCAAATGCTGCACTAAGTGATGACATAGGGTTCACAGGGTATGTGAAATAGCATGTGTTTTGTTGAAAATATGGCCTAAATGCACATACTCAATTGGCACAAATGTCAGGAGCATGTTGATGCTGTGTATTGATGACACAAAGCTGGGAGGTGTTCCTGACAGGGAAAAACTGGTATGTTGTACAGGAAACTTTGGACTGAAATAATGGAAACGGGGTAAAATTCATTCAGGGTGTAAAATACATACATTTGGCACTAACACCCAGAACACCTTCTGTAAGATGGAAGTGCATCACTGGAAGTGACTGAAAGGTCATGGGCTGATCGTACAGCAGCTGTGAGCCACCAGCCCGAGGCACTTGTGAGAAGAATGTCTTCAGTGATACCAGGAGTAATATTTATAGGAGAGCTAAGGATGTATTAAGCCAAGTAACATGATCTGCTGGGCCAATCTAATGGCTCACTAATGCCTTAAAAACGGAGACATGAGGCTTGCGGCCTTTTCCTTCCCAGACATATGTTCCCTCTATCTTCTGTGCTCCACCTCTATTGTCTAAGACCCTGCTCATGGTCTTTTGCTGCTTTTCAGTCCAGACTCCTGCAATTTTTGGTAACCAAGGGGGAAAAAATGAGTTCTTGCTGAGTTAATGAGCTGCATCCTTTTGCAAAGGGATTCAGAGAGACGCAGAACTACCACATGGTAAATGACAGGAGTGTGTGGCAGGGAGCAGAGGTGGGGGAAAGGGAAAGGAGTAGGTACTGCTTCTGCTGGGAAGTGGCTGTGAGGTCAGTTCCCATTTTGGGAAAACTGCATGGTGTCTTTGAGTAAGGCTTCTTCTGAGAGGAGCTCATCTGAAGCATTGTGTACACATGATGGTCACACAGGAATGGGTCTTTTGGTGGTATCTTTTGCAGATCAGCCAGAGAAAGGGTGTTCAGGCTGCCTCACAGCTCTCCAGAGATGCTCCTGGACAGTCAAGGGCTGGGATTTGCTTACCAGTGGAAAAATGTATAGCATCAGTTGGCAGACAGTGAGAGGCTTGCTCCCAGATCTCTAGTCTGAGACAGCAACTTGTCAACAAGAAGCAGACTCCACAGAGTCTGGGATGTCAGCACACAAATGCTGCAAACACCATTATATGGTTCTTTTTGTAAACCTAGTGGGGTTTTTTTGCCCTCTAATCAAAACCTGGTCCAGAACCTGACTTCTCTACTCGGTAGGAATCTAAAGATTTTCAGCTAAGTGTATTTAAGACCAGGGTACGCAGGGGATCAAGTAAACTCAATGGCAAAACAAGAGAGGAGGCAATTAGCAGGATATATGGCCAGCCTCTTAATTACTACATTGAAAGCAAATGGTCACAAGCATACAAATGCAAAAGACAAATCTACTCAGGGGTAGCAACCAGCCTCCAACACCTAGACTTCCCAAGAGCCTTTTCAGCTGCCAGACCTGGGAATCAAGAACTCCTGGAGACACCCTGCCTTCCAAATTACTCCCCCCGTTTCCACGTACGCTTGTATTCCTGGGGTTGTAGCAGCTTCAGGAACTGGTGACCTGTTTTTAACTAATAATCCTTTCTTGGGCATCCCTTCAGCATCAGGAACTGTCACCATGCAGCAATTTACCAACCTTTGTCACAGGGGCTTTGGCACGTGTTGCGCAAGTGGTGGCTGCCTCAGGACCCGAATCTGGAGGAGTGAGAGGGATCCTTTAATGCTTTGCCGTGTCATCACTTCACAGCAGCCATGCCATGCAGCGCTCTCTCCCCCTGCAGATGGTCCTTTACTGCGGTGCCCAGACCTGTTCACACCATGTGAAATGATAGAGCCCAGTGCCAGGGAGTGCCAAGGATCTCGTCCAATCGTGCAGTCTGGAGAGCAGGAGCGGGAGGAGGCTGGGCAAAACATGAAGCATGAGGTGTTTTCTGCCTTTCAGAAGGACAACAGGGAAACAGGTCTGGGAAACAGAGCAGGAGGTGTGAGAACGGGGTGATTTATGCATATGTACGCGTGAGAAAATGAGAAGCAAAGTTTCAAACTGGTAATTGGTTTGGGTTTTTTATTGATTATAAATTGAATTTCCAAGCTATAAATACTAACCTAGCCTGGACTGTGCCTGCTCTACAGAGTTGCTAACACATCTCTATAAAATGTCTTACAAGGCAGTAGCTAGACATAAATTCTGTGAAGCTTATGATTCCCAGCATGTTACCAGCTTCCTATAAAGGCAGTCCCTTGTTTTAGAACGTGGCAGCAGGCATGGCCAGGAACTGCTGCTTGGAAACGTCTTTTCTAACAACCGTTTTCAGTGTTGATACACTTTTTGAGTAACCTCTGTAAGGTTTCTGGGGCCCATTTTCCCCACCTTCCCTTTTGTTCTTGAGCAAAATCAATGCAATAGTCATATGTTGTTTTAATGTCTGTGTTTATGTAATAATTCCCACTTTTTCCCTTGGAGACAAGGATTTATACCCACAGCTGAAAATTCAGCTTTGGACTTGGGGCTGTGTGATTTGGACTGAGTTGGCATTGCCATGTTTTGACTTTCTAGGTGGGGTTTTTTTAGTATACAAAATTATCTTAACTTGACAGATCTAAAAAGGGAGCAAAAGCCCCCAAATGCTTTTATCTCTCCTCTTGCACATGACTTCAACAATCATATAATAATTTTCATTTTAAAGTGCACTAATGCCATTTTAATCATTTTTTGAGCAACTAACATAATACAAAAGAGATGATGAAATGGAATATTTGTGGCTGCAGGGACAGATATCATTATTCAAGGGTAGAAGCATGTGAAAGGGTAAAGGGGCTTTAAAGAGATACTCTTTTGTTGTACTTAACACTGATAAATGACATACAAGTCAGGATAACAGGGCAGAGCTCCTGTCAGGGAGACAGTGATAAATGTAGAGGCTGGGACAGAAAGGTCCACTAAACAGAAATCTGTATATGACACGTTGTACATTTGATAGACTTGTCTGCATGGTCTGGCTAAGCCACAAACTATTCCTCTTGGCTCAAATTGTGGCCCTCAAGCACATCTTATACAAACACTGAGCTCATGTTTGTTTTCTCATTTCCATGTGGCAGCAAAGATCAATTCCCCTTAATCAGTGCAATGTACAGGGCTAAAAACAGTGAGGAAAAATGTTCTTACGCAAATATAATTGATATCTCTTTCAGGCTAATCATTGTATAATATGAAACAAAAAGCAGACTGACCTTTTTATTATTACTGCAATCTCATGTTAAAAAAAAAATGCCCAGCATCAGCCTGGTAATCAAAAGATTCATTTAAGAGAAAACAAAATCTCCAATTATTTCTTTGTGAGTAGAACAGGATGCCTGTGATTTGTGCATTAAGCTTCCTACATCCCATGCAACATAACCTGTACTTCTCAAATATCCTCAGCAGCAAGGATCAAGATGGAGGAGTGGTTATGTCCTCCAGAAGCAATTTTTAACCTTTGACCAAAAAAAAATAAAAAATAAAAAAAAAAATTTAAAAATACTTTCATTTAACATTCACTGTACCCTCCTAACAGGTGACTGAGCCTTGCATTTGCAGTAGAAGGAACGTGCACGAAGGGGACTAAGTGTGATATCAGGTAAGAACACAAATGAAGATTGAATGAAGGTAATTCAGCAAGATTGCTGAAGAATTAGAGACTGATGGTCAGTCACTTTTGGATTCCTTTAAGCACACAGCCATTTTGACTGGTGTACACTGCCAGTCTCACTGAGTGACGAGAGTCTGGTGGGGTAGTGGAGAATTGCCAAATTCTGGGTGGGAACACTTTCTCTGTTACGGCAGTTGTGAACATAGTGAGTATCATCTCATACCTTGGATGAAACTACTGTACATATGTCAGTGGGTACCAGTATCACAGGATCACAGCATGGTTTGGGTTGGCAGGGACCTTAAAGATCATCTAGTTCCAAGCCCCTCCTGCCATGGGCAGGGACACCTTTTGCTAGATCAGGTTGTTCAAAATCTGACCCAACCTGGCCTTAAACACTTCCAGGAATGAGGCAGCGACAACTTCTCTGGGCAACCTGGTCCAGTGCCTCACCATCCTCATAGTAAAGGAAATCTTCCTAATATCTAATCTAAACCTACTCTCAGTGTGAAGCCATTCCCCTTTGTCCTATCACTCCATGCCTGTGTAAAAGGTCCCTCTCCAGATTTCTCAAATAGCCCCTTTAGGTGCCGGAAGGCAGTCTAAGGTCTCCTCAGAGCCTTCTCCAGATTGAACAACCCCAACTGTCTCAGCCTGTCTACATGGGAGAGGTGCTCCAGCCCTCTGATTGTTTTTGTCACTCTGCTTTGGACTTGCTCCAGCCGGTCCATGTGGTAACAGAGTTTAACAACAAAGAGTCACAATTTCAAAGTTATCCAGTTTCATTTCAAAGTTATCCAGCTTCATGTCTGCAAGTGCGACCTGCAGTACACTGGCTGCTTTCATCCCTTCCCATCTCCAACACAGTCCCAGGGAGTGACATAGGAAGGCACACGAGCTCTCCAAGCCACAGTCGCCTCACACTTAGTGAATTTAGGGCTGAGAAAACAGATGGGACAGAGCCTAGTTCCCTTTCCAGTGCTGTGCAAAGGAGACAGCAACACAGGTATCCGTGTTCACTTTTCTGCTGAGAATTCCCTTCTTCCAAAGCCTACTGGGACTGTAAGATGGGCCAGCAACAGTGCTGTCAAAAGTGTTTTATAGGGAAAAAGTATTGGAGTCCTTCCCCATAAGTGGCTTCACTTTCCAAGCATTCAATAAATTCAATAGCAGGTTCTCCAACCTATTTTGCAGAGGAGAGAGGGTGGAGACCATCTCTGCAACCCTACAGATGAGAGGAAACTCCAGGAAAGGGTTCCTGAAAAGGTGGCCAATCCCAAGACCTTCTTATCAGTTATCAGTGTGGGAGGTGTCAAGGCCACAAATCTTAACACAGTGAGGCCAAGCAGAGAGGTGTCCACACAAAAGCTGCAGATATGGGGATAATCTTAGGAAGAAACAAGCCCTTTTAATAAATTCTGTTGACTTTTGGACCACTGCTTTATAGAAGCTATGTTTAATACAATACAGTCTCAGCTCTGTGCTGACATACCAACTGCTGCTATCCACTCATGTCCTTTGCCCCTGGAGCTGATACAATCCTTGCAATCGCATAATGCATTAAACAACAAACTTCATATTCATGATTTTAAAACTATATTACAGGAGTTTCTCTATTTAAAATGAGTCTAAATATTGATTTCAGGCTAGAAAATTTTTCACTGAAGGATGGAAAGAGAGAAATATGCTGCATTTTCCCTTTTTTTTTTTTTTTTTTACTATTACAGTACCTTTTTTGGTATTAAAATAGCAAAAAGGGAAGAATTTATTAACTCTTAGTTGTTATGTATGTCTTGATTTTTTAAATTTTAATCCTGTAAATTTTTGACAAGAACTGAAATAAACTCTAGATGGATGTTTTTAAAGAAAAGTCTATTCAACAGTAATGCAAAATGCAAATTAAATATTTGTTCATTCTCTAGTCATTCCTTAGAGATTAAAAGAAATTCTTCATCACAACCTCTATGCTGACCTTCACATCAAATTAAAAAGTTATAGTGTTTATGTGAAACAATATACATTGTCTCTATAAGCAATTGTAAAGAAGAAATGAACATTTTACAGCAATTGCAATTGTTTCAAGGATCATTTTGTGAGATCTCTACTTGCTGAAGACTACAATTTACCTTTTTACAATTTCATTTAATGATCTGACATTTGAGACATTTCCTAATTAATTCTGCCGCTGCCTAAGCCAGCTGTGATAAATATAACCCGTGCATACAGGATTACATTGTCACTTTTAGAAAATACACCCAATAAGAAAAGGTGAAGTTTCCATGATAGGACATTTATATTTTCTGTACTGGAAATGATACACCTATGGTAATGTGGGGGTGATGGAAGGCTTCCTGAGGTGCAGTTTGGAAGAGAACTTCTGTCTTCTTCAAGCTGACCTCCAGTCCAAAAAGCTCAGCCGCCTCTGCAAAGCAGGATGTTAAGCGCTGCAGAGCTGCTTCTGTGTGAGCAACGAGGGCGGCATCGTCAGCAAAAGTACCAAGATTAGTGTCTATAAAGCCATTGTGCTGTCCACTCTTTTATATGGATCTGAATCGTGGGTCATCTACCGCCGCCATCTGCGTCTCCTCGAACGCTTCCATCAGCGCTGCCTCCGCACTATCCTGAACATCCACTGGTCTGATTACGTGACCAATGTGTCTGTCCTTGAACAGGCAGCAGTCACCAGTATTGAGGCGATGCTGCTGAGAACGCAGCTGCGCTGGGCAGGGCACGTCTCCAGGATGGAGGATCACCGCCTCCCTAAGATCGTGCTCTATGGTGAACTTGCCACCGGCTGCTGCAAGAGAGGAGCCCCAAAGAGGAGATACAAAGACTCCCTGAAACAACACCTCAGCCTTGGCCATATTGACTACCATCAATGGTCCACTCTGGCCTCCAGTCGGGAGGCATGGAGACACACCATCCATAACGCTGCTGATGCCTTTGAGAATGCACGCAGAATCAGTTCGAGGAGAAAAGACAACGCAGAAAGAACCGCGCCTCACCAACACCGCCTATGGAGACTTTCTGCTGTGCCTTTTGCAACCGGACTTGCCTATCTCGCATCGGCCTCTTTAGCCATCAGCGCGCTTGCAGCAAGCGTGGGGAGAGCCCTTCCCAGATCTTCATTCATGAAGCCGAGCCATGATAACTGGAAATGATAAAACTCTCACTATTAATCTGGAGTAGCCACTGCACAGAATAGCTGGTGTGAAAGGCTGCGCAAAGTAGGGATCGGAGCACAGACTGACCCACACTTTACAGAACTTTTTTCATGGTTTAAGTTGTTTTTCGGCACACAAAACCAGTTGTTTCAGAATTTGGCATTGTAGGATTCTTGTTTATAAGAAGTTTGCTAACCAGAATAGTTCTGCTACAGAGCACAGTGGCACAGCAGCATGAGGCAATCTGGCAGGAACGTGGAGTGTGTAATCCCCTTGGAAAACAAAAGGGAACTTCCCAAGCATGGCCAGAGCGTGGGCTGCAGCTCATCACTGGGTCAGCTGGGGGATGCTGTGGTTAAAGAAGTCATGCTACAAAAATGGTCTCCTGCAAACCAACGAGGAGTCATTTTAAAATGGCTTTGCAAGCAGCAGCTGTGGCAACTGTAGACACGATTTAGAGCGACAACTGGACCAACAGACTCTGTTATCTGTGTACAGTCAGCCTTATCAATCAGCAAATAAAAAAAGTGTTTTTAAATCTGTCAAACACTCCTGGAAACTGTGCTAAAATTGTGCACTGCAAGTGCAAACTTTTTCCTTGCCCCTTTACTTCCGATTAAATGTTTTGAGTTTCTTTTTTTTGTTCAGTAAATTAAAGCTGGGATGCGAAAGGGCAGTTTTCCATGTCACAGAAGTTGGGTTTTTTTCCATTAAAGAGCAAAAACTTCTGAACTATGATTATACCAGACATTGAGCTGTTCATTATTGTCTGTATAACAGCTCCTGCTGTGGAGGAAATAGTAATTGCAACAACTGGAATGAGTCTAACACTTCTAAATTTCAGTTTCTATCGTGGCTTTAATAAATATTCTTTTCAAGTTCAGTTTAGGTACTTGGGAACATAAATGTTTCCTGCCTTCTGTTTCAGACAAAAACAGCATCATATTTGCACAGAGATAGGTTTAAGGCAAATTTTGTGTGTCTTCCCCAAATTGCCACTTCCCCAGAGACTATTATTTTTTTCTGGAAAAGTGGTGGATAACCATAAATACTAGTTTATATAGCTTAGTAAAAAATGTGATTGCAACAACGGGATGAGACTTGATGTGGAAAAGGGAAATTCTGCAGCTTTCAGGGATGCAGTTTTCACCTTTGCTATGGCCATCACTCCTCAAAACCCTCAGCAGCAAGAGGAACAGCCTGGCCATCAGAGATGATTTGGCGGCCTAAATGCGTCTGGAGGGTGCAGACTCATGCTGTGGCTGTTCCTGGCGCAGTCCTGGAGTATTTCCTTGTGTCAGCACAGGTGACTGCAAGCTGGGCTTTGCCACAGCAGGGCTGCCAACATCCTGTTTGCCCATGAAGTTTTGAGCTCTAACACTGAAGTGACATGAGCATTTTTCCTTTCTTTCTTTTCCTCCTGTTTTCATTAAACTAAAAATTTTACATCAGGTTAGTTCTTTGATTTTAAAACAGAAATAATTTGCAACTGGAAAAATAACACCCATGTTTGAAGCCTTGCATCTGAGAGGGAGCAGGAGGGATGGGGCTGGAAGTGCTGTAGGAGGTTGCAGCTGGGTTTGGTTTTGTAGTGGAGGTTTCCCTCCAGTGGCTTCTCTAAAAAATGCAGCATTGAAGAAGCATCTGGGATTTTATACTGCTGACTGAAATGAGGTGCTCTCACATCTCCCAAAGCTAACCCCACGCCCTGTTACCCTAGGAAATACAAGGCAAGGGATTAGGCTGATGTCAACACTCATGGCTCCTAAGGGGGTTCACAACATCCGACTGACAGGAAATTTAGACATGTCCTTCTCTTGAACAAAAAAAATTATTACCCTCTTTTATTTAGCCTTATGGTGTACTTATGTTTTCTCTAATAACAACTCCCTGAATCCAATTCTTACCCTGAAGAGCTTACAGTCAAAAATAAAAAATATACAGGAAATAAGGGAAATGGTGAACAAGTTTGTTATATTGTATAACATACTCTATAATATATTTGTATAATGTACTATGTCAAAGGTTGGGGTTTTTTTCTTAAGCCTTATGGCAAAGAAGATTTAAAATCAGAGCTTTGAAGCAGGTAACGATGTAGCTTTGTGGCTGCTTCCAAGATGTCTCTCCCAAGCCCCAGGGTCTATGGAAGAATGTATACAGGTTCCTGTCAGAAAAGTTAACAAGGAATAATGCCCCTTGGCAGGTAGTGGAAGCTGAGGCAGAAGATGGGGAGCTGGCCAAGCTGTGCCCGGAGAGCCACAGCAAGAAGCTGATGTTCAAAGTGTCTGAGAGAAAGGTGGAGCATGGGAAGAGAAAGGTGAGAGGCAATCCAGTCTAGAGAATGACCTTTTGTAGCCTGTGGGTTAGGAGTGGGGTAGGATTTAATTTCTCAAGGGTAACAGGGAGAAACCTGCAAGGCCCTAAGTGTGAAACACTGAGTATCTGGGAGAGAGGTTTACCTGTGGCATTGTTGGGAAGGCTTGGCTGTTAGAGAAGTCAGAACTCAAGAATCAGAACTCAAGAACCATTGAGATTTCAGTAATCACAGCTCTGCCAAATCCCAGCTACTATAATGGCCAGGCTGGGAGCCTGAGTGACAGGCAGAACAACGCTATCACCTGCTATGACTAGGAAAGGATGTATAACAGAGAAACATCATGAGGAAAGATAAAAAAAAAAAAACAAAAACCAACTGATCAGTCCCAAAGGTGTGCCAGGATTTTGGTCTGGGCAGCAAAGGTAGCATCCAGCTCCTGCTTAGGACATAGAATTCAAGGGGTCTGCTGGGGTGGCTTTGTGTAGGGCCTTGTTACAGTCAGTGTCAGTCTGGGCACTGGAGCCCAGAGGGCAAGTCAGCTGGCCAAAGGTGGGTCAGTACTTTAGGATGAGCTCAAATATTCCTGAGGATCCACAGACAGCATTGACCAGAGCTCCGCTGTCTCCTGCAGGTGCTTAGACAGTAGCTCCTTGGAGTCAGCTCCCTACCAGTGCTTGCCACCAGTGGAACCCAGTAATCCAGACGTTGTCAGCATTGACAGAATGTTGGGACAAAGACCAGTGATGCCCCAGAGAGGGTTAGAAAGAGAGAAGAGAAAGGAACAAATGGACATAAAAGAGTTGAATCAGTAAGGGACAAAGTTTACTTTTAAAATTTCATGTAGCCTGAGTGAGAATTTGTTGAGTCCTGTGTGGACTTCTTTAAAAGGTAGCTTTTGTTTGTTTGTTTGTTTGTTTTGTTTGTCAATGTATTAGATTTAAAACAGGCACTTTAAACCAGAGGCACTGTTTTCTCATCACAGCATGACCCAGCACTGGCCAGGTGAGAGAAATTTGAACCACAGTTTAGCAAAACACATTATATGCTATTTAAAGACTGGTCTCTCCTAAAGCCAGAAAATAATTCACACATTTGAATGCAACTAAAGACTTAACTTGTTTTTTACCATAATCACAGAAAATTACTAATTAAATACTGCCAGGGAATTGTAAGTCTCTTTCTCACACTCACTGACTTTTACAGCACTTGATTTTTTAGCATTTAACGTTAAAATATAATTGTTATGAACTTTATTTTTGGATGTACTTTTACTTAGGTCTAGAGCTGCTTAATTCTCTGCCATATCTGGAATGACATTTGCCATGGATGTCAGCCAATAAGTTTGCAAAAGTTTTTCTGGTTCCCTGGAAACCTTCCCTAACATCCCACCCTGCCCAGAGTTTAGACAATGACACAACTCAGCATTACATACCTCCCATGCCTCAGTTCTGAAAGGATTTTTCCTCTTTGCATATGAAGAAGAGCTGACATAGCCTAGACTGGCTTTTGAGACATTCTTGGAATAGTCAAGATGCTCCATGTTTAAGAGAAATATTTATTTTACAATTCACAGCCAAGGGCAGCTGGCCTGGCTCAGAATCCATCGATTCCATCAGGAATTGGCTGTGGCTGATGGAAGCTGCTCCCTTGCCTGCCAACAGATACATGACCGACCAAAAGTGTAAACCTGAGAACTGGGGGAATTGTGCCACCCGTTCATAAAAAAACATGGGCTTATATAGATAAGACACAGTGAACAAATGCTTGGCCTGCAATTTTAGGAGGATTTACCTTTGCCCAAGCCTTAAAGGGTTTAGAGAGCCACTGAAACACAGATCTGGGCCCCAGTCCAGCATGCCCTGGGAACAGAAGGAGAGACACATATCAGGATGATCAACTACCAGACTCCAACCTAAGAGACCCAAGCAGCGGATAAGCAGCCCCTCTAGCAACACTTTCAAAGGAATTAAAATCAGTATACAAGGAAGTTTACTGTAGAAAAAGAACCCAACCCACAATATAATAACTGCTCCATAGTAATATTCTTCAGGCTCTTTCTCCATATAGTCAAGTCCTCCAGCACTTCCCCAGACTGTCAGAGAGATTTCCAGAAGATTTCCCAATTTCCAGGCTTTTTGCACTGTCTCCTGTTTGTGGAGCGTCTATTTCATCCAAAATAAGCAGGACTTTCTCCTGCTGGCGCTGCCCCTTTTACACATAAAATAACATGGGTAGAACAATAACAGCCAGATGTGAAATATGACATACCATAATCTATAACAGCAACATCTCTTTCCAGCCCAGGAGGGTTATTTCATTCATCAGGTTTAACGAGTGTTCAAGCAGTTTATGACACATACTGATTCACACAATCTAAATGCAGCTCTGTCATTATATCACATAAATCTTTCTAAGCAAGGATCTCTGCTTTCACACACACACAAAAAAAAAATAAAATGGTATGTGTACTACACCAAGGGCTCGTGTTTTGGCAAATGAATTCAATTGGGATTTAGGCTTGCTGGTTTTAAATACAATTATTCTACACTAACAGTGAGTTTAGGGCTTTCTAATATTAGTTCTTCTCCTGTGCTGGGTCAGTGCAAGGTTCTGAGATCATGCTAAAAGTAACTAGCTCCCATGAGAACCCTGGCAGACAGATTGGTATTGGGGGTGCCCTGCTAACAGTGTGATTTTCTTCCCAGTTTGTGAAGTCTGTAAATCCTACTTAGTAATAAAGCCTGCACATCTTACAAGTAAAGAGAAGAGACAACACGAGACCTGAATTAATAATACAGTGGTTTCCAGCCAGGGGTCAAGGTCAAAGAGCATACTGATAGTGAAATCAGCAGCCGTTATTTCCGTGTGCCTATTTCTTGTCCCCAGCCATACGTTATGCTGAAAGAGCCATGTATACATCACGAGCAGACTGCTGAGAGCTTCTGGCAGTGCCCCAGAAGTGGGCTATAAGGAGAAAATGACAGTTGGGAACTGGCAGATATCTGGTTTTCTTCTAAGTTTTAAAAATATGAATGGATTTTCTGGGGAGTGAGGGACTTAACAGTAAAATATTTCCCTCACATTAGAATTATTAATCTGAAATCATTCAAGGAAGGCAGTACTGTTCTCAAAATCCCAATTAGAAGAATTCTTAAAATAGGAAAACTAGGCAGAATAGGGATTATGGTCATTTTACAGGGATTATGGCCACTTTACTAGCAATATAGAACAATACACATATGTGTTTATTTTGAGAGATTATCATTAGTGCCAGCCATAATAAAATGCCTGAAGCTAAACATGTAAACTTGTAAAGATATGGAGTCCATTGTGACCACATATTGAACAATGAGCAACGGGTTATTTGATAACGTTTGCCTTGATACAGCCATGTGCACCAACTGCATCCTTGAAAATTATTTGATAACATAATATTCATATACTGAGGCAATTGTTTTTAGGAATCTTCAGGTTAAAAAGAGGTGATGCAAATTCAAACTGGATTGATAGTTTCAGAATAAATTACCTATTTTAACTTTGATGAGTTACTTAGATTTATAAGCAGAGCTAGGCACTTTAATATCTAAAACGAGCACTGTTGGAAGTCAGACACCTTAAGGTAAACTGACCTCACAAAGTGTTATAGGGGAAGGGGCTAAAAAACCCACTTCCATATGAAGCTCTCCCATGGAAAGGACTCTATTGATGGCAGACTTGAAGGCCAAGTCTACCAGGTTTTACAAACCGTGACATCTCGGAGGCAGTGTTGCTGCTGCAAACCCAAGTGGCTCATTCCATGGTGCCCACACTGCTATGGGTTGTACAAGTCTCCTCACCAGGTCTAGCATTGGGTACAGTCTTGTGCTCAAGCTTTCTCACACTTAAAAAATCCTGGGATAGCTGTTTGAAATATGCTCAGTTATTCTCCTCCCTCAAAAAGAAGAGCAGATGATGCTGCGAAGCCTTCAGGCAGATGAGGAATATGAACTTGCAGCTCCTCCATCCCAGCAGGAGGTTTCGTCTGTGGAGCACAAATTGAGACCACCTTTAGGCACGTGGCCTTTCCATGGCAGGGTCTGAATGTGACGATGGGCACAGAGCACTTTGTTGGTGACCACCAGCAGGAACACAGGTTGCTGCACAGACTTGGTGGTGTGTCTCTGAATGCAGAGCGTGTAGGGATTTTTAGGGGAATCTCCAAGGAGATCCTGACTCCAGGCTTAGGACTCTGTCAGATTTGGCCAAGGACGGTTGGTGGCTGAAGACTGGGCAGGTAGACTTTGAGCCTTGGCTTTGGAATTGCTTTTTTATCTCTTTGTGCCCTGACCGTAGGAAGGAGATAACAGTTTTTCTTCAGCTGGTGATAAAGTGGCAAGGAAAATTAAAAAGAAAAAAAAGAAGGAGAGAGAAGGGGAGACAGCTATATAAAGCTAGACAGAGACACATTACCTCAACAACAGCAGAATCTGAGGCTGAGAAGGAGAAATAAAATTGCGTTTGTCCTGGAATTAATAACTTTCAGAAAACTGAGTTGAAAGCCCAGAAGTAGACTCCAAATTAAAACCATACCTGTTCTGTCTTTAGGGGAAGGCAGGTTAAAGACCCAAAGCAGGTGGTGGGAGCAGGACTGAGCCACAGAGAGACAGTGAAGGACCAGGTACCAAACACAAAGGTGTGAAGTTGGGCAGGTGAAGATGCCCAGTTATGCAGCCCTGGCATAAAATGACTGCAGAAGCCATACAATAAGAAAGGCAAGGGATGCACCAAATGGAGGTGAGCCTCTGCGTTTCCCTGGGAGCTGCCACTGACCGAACCTGAGAAGTTGCAGCAATGAAGAAGAGAGCTGGAGATGGACTGACCCTCATAAAGGAGGAGGAGACTGGAACAACAAGGTGACTTGTGCCAGAGCAGAGGACTCTACAGCAGCAATGTCATCACTGCCCTCCCCTCCACGCCTGGACTCCAGTACATTGTGAGCAAAGGCACAGTCTCAAAAGTTGAGGGCTCAGTGGAAAAATTTTGGATTTTAATAAGGACTCTTTTCCTCACACCCCAGCAGTAATTTCCCCAATTTCTGCTCCTTGTGAAAGTGGTCACGCTGTCGGTGGGGACAGGGGGGCGGCGGGTGAGCGCGGGGCTCTCAGTGCAGAGCAAACAAGCTTGCACGGCGTTCTCACGGCAGAGGCTGTGCTAATGTGAGTATGCTCAGGGCATGCCTGGTATTTTTGGAAGCCTGAGCAGATTCAAATAGCTGAGCGCTGATGTGTCTGGGATCAGGAGCCCAGGTCAGAGAGGATTAGGAGGCAGGATGTGTGGCAGCATAGCTGCTTCCAGCTCTCCTGCAGCATCCAGGACCTTCACCACAAACCACGTCCTTTCCTTCTCACGGCCAGGCCAGGCTCATCTCATGTTCAGCAGTGTGGGACATGGGCCTTCACAGACTTATCCAAAGGTATGAATGTTTCACACTGCCTTTCACTGTCCAAAGCAAAGCACTTTTAAAATTGTTAAAGTTGATGGGCCTGGAAGGGGGATGCAGGCACTGGTCCTGCTGGAAACGCACCACCTTAGGGACACTGTTGTGTGTATTTTTTTCTTCCAATCTTTGCCACAGCTGGAAATGGAAAAAAAAAACCAAACCCCCGAACTCCACCATTTTCTGTTTAAGTTGCTGTAAAAATCCAGTTGCTGTGTGCTTTGATAGGAGATAGCCTAATCCTCTTCTTGCTTGAGTGGTCTCTCCAATTTCTGCTGTAGAGCTGACAAGTCCCTTTGGGTTTATGGTGAGGGATTTTTTTTTTTAGTCCTTTTTTTTTCTTCTTTTGCTCTACTGATTTTACCTCAGGGGAAATCACTGAAGTATTTTTTTTTTTTTACAAGCAATAGCTTCTTATTTATTTAGCTAAGCTATCTAATTCCATTAAAGATATCTGCTTTGAGGGTCTTTTTAAACATTCCTCCTTTTGCTCTGGATTTTTGAGATTTTACAGCATCTTTTTATCATGCTAGTTGGCTTGGATACTTAGCATTACATTACGTTTGCCTAACAAGCAGGAAAATATATTTAGACCCCTCACAGAGAACAGTTACAGAGTCTGTTCCCCTTCAGTGGGATTCGTGTCCAGTGTGCTGGGGCAGAGCTGAAGGAGAGCCAGAAGAGAAAAGGTTACATTGCCTCTGCACTAACCCTTGCCCCCAGAATGCCTGTGCCTGCAAAAGAGCAGGTTACAAATGCAGAAGATAAATAACGAAGGAGTTTAATAACTTTTCCTGTAATGGAGGTGCTGAATTGTTCCTCTAAATCAAGACAGTATCTTCCTATAGCCCTGCTCAGGGTCACATCCCAGAGTGGTGGACATCATAGCACAGGAACAGCTGGATAAAGAGTTAGAGGCTGAATCATGCCAAAGGGCAGGAATCCATCGTTCCTCCAAATACCATTTCAGCTGTTCAGTTTTGTTTTCTCTTGGCAAACATGGGATAAACTAATTACATTATACTGCAGATAGCTGTGGATGGAAGTGAAACAGAACCCTTATCTCTGGGAAAGCCCTTGGATGTGGCTGTGGTTGTACAAATACTCACACTGCAAATACTATTACGCAGAATGAGAGGGGAGACCCTGGCAAAGGGCGGAGCAGGGCACTCAGCACACCTCACCCAGCTCCCTCTGTGGTATGTCTTGGTTTCAGGGACAGGGAGAAATGTGTTGTGTCAGTGTTGGCAGTGAGGGGAAATACTCTGGAGGGTTGAATATCATCTTTATAAGCCACAAGGCTGTTTAATCTGTATTGCTCCACATTGTTTCTCTCTGTGCTTGCCTCACGAAACAGCGTGATTGAGTTCCTGGTCTGAAGAATTAACGATCTAAATGCATTGAATGAAGTGCAAGAGAAAGGGATTAAATTACCTTTTTTCTATGCATGGGGAACAGAGAGATAGACTGACTGCTAATCATTTGAAGATTGGCTCGAGAAGGCAGGAACAGAGTCAAGAAGTACATGCAAATCCCCTAAGTCCCAGGCTGCCCTTTTTACCATGAAACTCACCTTCTCAAGGACAGAGTTATGTCTGTAATGTGGCCATGCATCATATATCAAATCTTTTTCTGCCTCCAGCCCATCCTCATTCCAGCAAATTTCCAGCCTTGCTTTTCCTGTCTATAAGGGCAGATGCCTCCAGAAGAAGTGGTGCTTCCAGATTAGTAATGCCAAATGCTTAGGAATTGCAGAAAACGAGAAAGACTCTAAAGAAATAGTAACTACTTTTTTACAAACCTGATAAATTGGGCTAATGGGCGAGGTAATTAAGCTGTATCAAAAATGAGGATGAGGTAGCTTACAAAGCAGAAAGCTCTTGGCTGATGCCAAACAGCTTTTTTAGTAATGGTTTCCATTTGATAAGAGACTCAGGAACACAGCGGCCTCTTCCCGGGGGAAGGGAGGGCTCTGCTTTATTTATGAAGTCAGGAACCTGATGGGAGTACGTTAAGCTTTGTGGAGCAAAGCTCCTTATAGGCTCATAAATGATGGCAGGATTTGGGGGTTTGCTGCGTCGGTTTGAGAGTTAACTCATCACAGTAAAGTGCTCCACGTTTGGAGCGATACAAATCAGTTGGTGAAGGCTGCTTTGTGGTAATGTGTGTTGATGGGGTTTCTTCACCACTGCACTTGGAAGGATGCAACGAGATTTAATTCACTGAATATCACTATATATTAGTGCAAATAGCTCAGCAGCTGCCAGGGCTAAATTAAGGAATGGGTAGCTCCATTCAGAAAAGCATTGTGCACTCCACAAGGTTTAATTTAAATAAGATCTTTTGGGGATCTTTTATGGAGGACATATCCTGAGAATGTCATCAAATTATTACTGGATTCTGAGGTAGCAACATGGTACTTCTGTTACTTGGCTACTCTGTTTCCTGATCAAAATAAAATATCCTTTATGAGTGAGAATCATGTAATGATGCACAGAGCAATACTTAATGTTACATACATGGAGCCTTAAATAATTCCAGAATCTTTGCTGGTGTAATTAATGCATAACAACTCTTTGTGTGTCATTATCCCAGTAAAGATACTTATCACTGGAAATAGGGTTCTAAAACACACAGTGCTGAGTCCTGCACCAAGGGCGAGGTGAGCACACACAAATACAGCCTCTCCAAAGTGGGGCAGCAGGAAAAGCTGCACCTGCAGTAAGTGCCTCCATGAAATCCCAGACAGAAGGCAAGAGTCTGATATAAAAGGCATGGTATTTATTTTAAATTAATCTTCAAAGTATAAGAATACAGCTGTGTCCTGGGGCTCTAATTTCAGATAAGGAAACAAAACTGTGCACTCCCTTTGACAGCTCTCTATCTCTTATCCAGCTCTTGCAAGTGGAAGAAATAAACTGTGCCAAAATCCCTTTAACAACAGTGTAATTATATTTATCAGAGTGTGTATAATTATAGCTACCTTGGCAGCTGTATTTATGCCATTTCACCCTCTGAAACCCACTCCTTGTAGCTAACTCAGCACAAGCTCTGTGTTTTGTCCTGGCCAGGGACAGTTCTACCTGTAAAGTCTCTGCAGCCAGATGGGCATTTGTGTGGAAGAAGCTGCTGTTTGGGGAACTAAGTAAAGTGAAGTACCTTCTGCATGGGATAATGCTTAAAAGTGGAAAGTATTGCAGTTGTAGATGGGTGTTTCTCTGTGAAATACACTCTGGGCTTGCCATGAGATCATAACTTCAACGCAGGCATCATTAAGCAAAATTACATGGTCCCATGTAATGCAGCAGATCAGATTTTCATAGTATCATCCTCTTGACCATAAAACAAAGGAGTTCCCCTGAAGAGACCCAAATCAGGCTGAGGACACCCCTGTGTTTGGCACTACCTCAACAAAAATTCAGAGGCCTGAAAAATAAAGGCTCTGCATGAAGGCTTTCAGAAAGCTGCTGATTTTACTGCTTTAAGAACGATAAAGGCAATTCCAGTTTGCTCCAGCTTCCTAACTGCTAGGACAGGATCCATCCTCTTGGCCTAAGAAAAGTAGGCAAGAACGTCCAGAAAGATGCTTACAACCCATATGCATGTGGATGTGTAAGCATGAATATTTATTTCTGTGGATAAAGAAACAACTTTCAGGTGCTCTCTTCTGCTTGACCAGAAATCAGCCCAAAAGCAGAAAAAGAAGGCTGTCAGGAAGGAATAGTAAAACAGCTTCAAAATACTTTACCTGACAGAAAACTGACTTTTCAAAATTAATGGTCAAACTCTTCCAGTCTGATGTACCTGCTTCCTAAGGGAACATTCATCTTTATCAAAATAACTTAATGAAAATCTCTTGGTTAACTATTTTTCTGAGAAGCCCAGTTATATACAGGAAAATAATTTGGTCCCTGTGTCGTTGGCCCTTTGTGTGTGCTCAGTGTTCATCCTTTCCTGTGCAGATACACAGAAGTGCCTTTTTGGACATGCAGCTTTTTTACAAGTAATTTTGCCAAAAACATGTGGCCCCTTATACAGTGTGTTGTAGGAGGGAATCATTGGCTGATTAGTTAATACATAAGAGGTGAAAATTTCCACTCTGGACTGGAATCAGTTGGGTGGCTCCTCAATATCTGGGGATTTGGGGCATTGCAGCTCTCCCAAAACATCCACCCTGGGAGCTGTGGGGTCCCTGTGCCTCGCTGAGGTGACTTGTCACTCTGCTGCTCTGGGGGCTGTGTCTGCTTGACCTTGGCATGGGAGACACAACGGTGAGGGAGAGCTCAGGGTTTGATTTCAGCCACCTCTGGAGGGGCTGGATATGTGCACTCAGCCAGACAACAGCCCCTCTCTAAGGGAATACACCCGCACTGTAGTTTATATCGGTGTTAAGCAAAAAGCCAAAGAGTTGAGGGAGACTTGGAGGCCACGTGCACTGTGTTTGCACGGAGTGGTTTTGGCAGTGGATGGGGGGACTACAGGGATGGCTTCTGTGAGAAGCTGCCAGAAGCAGAGGTTGCTGCAAAGGAGCATGAGTGAACAGAAAACATGGGAACAGGGCCTCCCCAGCCATCTCTGGGTAAAGTCTTGCATGGCTCTCAGGGGAAGTGGTTCTGCTTCACTGTAGTTAAATTGGTCCATTTTTTGCTATCAGTATTGTGGGATTTTAATAATAAATCCTCAGTGTGACCATCATCTGTACAGTGAGTGAGGATAAGCAATAGCAGGTGCTCAGGTCAGCTTTCCCCTTTCTCCACCTCCTTCCATCATCTCCAGCATCCGCAGCGTGTCCTTCCCTGCCGGTGTGCTTAACTTCACACCTACACAACTGCTTTCTGCATAGGCATCAAACCCTTAAAATGACAACAGATGTTTTCTTTATCATAATTTTTTTAAAATGCTTAATAAAAGCTGAGATTAAAAAATATGTATTATAAATTGCTCTGCAGCGCTAGACAAACAGCCTTCATGCTCCAAAGGTAAAAGCCTTATTTCAAGAAGGCAAGCACGCTGATGGTAAGACACAGACCACTATCAATTGCTGCACCCATAAATCACATTTATTTTCCAAATAATAGGAAGATTCATTGTTTTCTGCCAAGTAGTGTCACCTGGTAATAGGAACCAGTCAAAGCAACAGTAATTTTCACACCATAAAAACAGTATCAAGCCTGTTCACTGAGTAGGATGAATGCTATTGATCAGGAAAAAAAATATAAAAACAGGAGACAAAAGCAAAGAAATTAAGTAATGATGTATCAGGTGTGTAATGAAAGGTCTGTTAACATTTCCATTATTCAGCTTCCCTCCCTGGGTGCCTCCTCTGAAGCCTTTACAGCCCCTCTAGGAAACGTTCTCCTCAAACCGGGGCTGCAAGGAGGTAATGATGCAAGACCGACACTTTGAGAAGGGCAGTTCAAACCACTGTACAAAACTGAAGGGAAAGGTCCTGCCCTGGCCTCTGTTTATTGACACAGTGAAATCCCCAGAGCGTTTCACTGAATTGAGTCTTTCTGCTGCAGAAAGACATAGGGCTAAAGGGACAGGGACTGCTGAAGAGCTGCAGTCAGGAGAAGGCATGGGGCTGTGCGAGAGGAGTCATCTGTGCCTGCCCCAAATCTGTCCCCTGTGCAAGGGGCTAGAAACTACAGCCCTGCCTCACTGAGTGCACTAGTAGCCAAAATAAATAGCATGACAAGAAAAGCTGAACATGTACATCCTTATCCTCAATATTTACCCAAACTTTTAAAGAGAAAGAAAAGCTCCTCCACCACCACCGTAGCAGATCGTGCACACCAGGTACTTCCAGACTGCCCAGCTGAGAGGCTGTTTGCTTGTGCAGCCTTGGCAAATCCATGGGCATTTCAGCAGGAAGCAAAGCAGCTGGCTGAAGGTCTCACCAGGACAGTGGTGGAGAGAGACCAAGACCCATTGGTCTCCACTGATTCCATCATCCACATCCCATGGACATGATTTCATACCCAGGGCTGCTGCAACGTCCTGAAGAGTCCTGAGTGTCAGCAACACAGGCAGCAGGGGTGGACATAAAAAGCCTACCTTGAAAACTTCTGTCTGTGTAAGGGCATCTGTCACTCTCTGGATTGAACTGAGAAGAACGGGCCAGTCTTTAAACTCATGACTTTGCAAATCATACCTTCATATTCTCAGTTTTCAGCAGCAACGGGCAATGGCATCATCACCCACTTCTAGGCAATGCCAGCAGAAGGTGGTCCTAAAATAAAGGCCATCTCAAACTTTCCCCTGTGCCAAGAGAGACAGTCTCATCCTGATGACTGGATTTTCTGAGCAATCTTAACCCTTGCTAATAAGAGACCAATGACTGTTCTGGGTTGAAAATAAATTCTGAGGCGGCTTATTGTTAGAAACTTTATAAAAAAAAAACCAAAACATTGCTAAACAACAGGCCTAAACTTATCTGCTACTATCCTAGGAAAAACCTGGTAATTTCTGCATGAACCAGAGGTTGTTTCATAATTGGGCTGGTAGAAACACCTATAGCTCAGTAGCTTTCTCAGCTGACACATCACAATAAAACATGATATGAGGTGACTCATTACCATCGTGTTCTCTCCCATCCATCTCATAATGCAACCTCAGACTTGCATTACATGGGTTGAATAATATTTTCCTAAGAATTAATGGTAGAAAAATCTGTGGTTCCAAGGGAAGTAATTTTGTTGATTGAAAAGGGGCCACCACCAAACCTGAATCCTGATGAGAAAAAAAGAGGCTCAGGTCACCCCAAAAACTCCTCCCTGCACAGTGCAGCAGGGCTGTCTGCTGGAGCAGGGGCACAGCCGGCAGGGGTTACCCGTCACCCAAACCTGTGTCTGCGCTGAGGGCAAAAACTTACTGGGCAAAATCGTATTACACGTGGAGCTGCATCTGAACCAGAACAGCAGAGCCAAGCACACTCTGAGCTTTGACAACCTTCTAGGGGCTCAGACCAATGGGCTTGATTTGCCTTTGCCCTTTAAGAATCACTATTTGATGTCTTGCACCCTCCCATCTCTTTGGATCCTCCCATCACTGAAGTTTCCTCATAATTAACTCCCCAGGCATTTAAGATTTCCCAAATTACGTGGATGACCCAACAACCCAGTAAGTGAACATTTGCATGCAGCTGTCCCTGCACAAAAGATGCTGAGGGGAACAGGGAAAGTCACAGATGGGAAAAATCTTCTACATGTTGGACAAGAAGGGGCTGGAAGTGGAAAAGCTGTGAGTGGAAACTGGGGATGTGTCACACCAGAAGCACGGTGCCTTCCCGAAGTTACCTGTCTCCCTGGTTGGCAGGGATCCTTCAGCCACTGCAGGGGTTCCGTGGGAGCAGGCAGGCTGGCAGTGGCAACACAGCCCACAGCCTGGGCACTGAGGCACAGACAGCTAATGCTTGGAGGAGCCACGAGTGGCGGCAGGAGCTGTGCATGAGTCAGGAGGTGCACGTCCCACCTGCTGCCAAGGAATGCCCCATGACGCGATTTCGGCTGAGGGGGTTGGGGAGGTGTGTGGGACCACGCTCTGGAGATGAGATGTCATCACTGCCGTGAGCTCATGCGTTTGCATTTCAGAGCCTGTGAGAGCCTGGTGAGACCGAGGGCACCAGAGCCAGGTCCCAGGTGCTCTTCCTGCATCCCGGGATGAGCATGGCCTGGTTCTCTTTCTATCAACGGCGAATTAGCAGGTTGATAACATGCTAGTCATGCTTGTCTGGATGCTCATCATGGTTCATGGAGCTGAGACACTGTTTAACAAGCTTTCCTAACCTGAGGGGGTGATCAGAGGTAGGAAAAGGCTTATCTGCGAGGAATGCTTCGATGTGCTGAACCTCTTGAGGCATAAAAGAGTTAATAACCAAAGGCTGGCACGAGTGAAATGTGTAAAATCATGAGTGCCATGGAAAAGATGAATGAGGATTCAGTGTGCAGTGTCTCTTCCAGTGCTGGGATGGAGGAGCAGAGGAAACCAAAGGAAGCTGTAGGAGAGTTTTAAAACACAGGGCCTACCTCGTTACCCAGTGGAGTCACACGAGGAATGCCTTGTCATAGGACAGTGGGTATTCAGGAGCTTTCCAGATTAACAAGTCAATAGCCAAAATAATACTGGGCCACAGAAAGACCATTTCTAGATCCAGGAGCCTCTGACCCCCAGAGTGCCACAGCTGGGGAAACACTTTGGAGAGGTATAACACGCTTAGCCTGTTGCTGTGCTTTCCCCTAGGCATCCACCGTTAGTCACCATCGAAGACAGGGCAGTGGGGCAGGCAGCTGACAAATCATTTCCATGGGTACAAAGCCTGACTCACAGCAGTGGGGAGGCTCTGCTGCCGGTGCCTCCTCGCCTTGAATCCCCAGGCAGTAAACCCCATGTTGTCACAACACTACCAGTAGGGCAGGTTGTAGCTTGTGTTTGCTGCCAGGATCAAGGCAATCCCCTTTGGTGAATGTCCCTTCGTGGTGCCGTGGGAAGCGTTTGCTTAGTGCTCCTCAACTTCTCAGCTCTGAGCGTGAAGTCTATTACAGAGGCTTCACATTAGCTCTTGGTCTCAATGCAACCAGCACTGCTCAGCTTAACATACTAAACCATCAAAAGCTCTCACACATTGGACTCAAAAACTCAGGCAGAAATACATATTTCTTATGTTTTACCATATTACATTTAAGAGGTGTATGTGCATACTGGCTTTGCCATGATCTGTCATTTTGCCATGCTGGCTTTCATCTTAAAAACTTGGATATTTTGTTTATTAAGTTAAAAGAAACTTCCCCAACTGCAACTCTCTAATAGTGAAATAATATAAAAATAACACTTTCCATGTAAGATTCCATTAAATTGCAACAACTGGCAGGCCAAAAGAACAAGCAAATGGCTCTGCATTGACCCAAGGATGAGCACTTCCCAAACAAGGGATGGAAAAAATGACGTCTGCTATTTCAGTAGAAAGGTGCCTGTGCATGCCAATGGAAACAGACAACAGATGCAATTAGACATCCAGCCAGTGCATTGATATCCTGTTCCTTCCTTGAAGACATCCTAGAAATCTGTGATCACTTCCAGGCAGATATGGAGGCGTTTCCCTGAAATCAAAGCATTCAGACTCTTTATGAGCCCGTGTGTTTTGGTCTTCCTCTCACACTTTTTGAGCTGGTTTTGCAGTGACAACATGAGACTTTCAGGAAGAGGCAGGACGGAAGTATGGGATACTTGACACTCTAGTTCAAGATGTGCCAAATGATGTGATCAGTCTCTGCTTGTCACGACGAGAGTGGCAAAGTAACCCACCCCATGCTTGTGAATGTCATCTCACATCAGCTCAGCCGCTTTGGAAGTGCTTCTGCTGTCAGGAGTGAACAGCTGGTGGCTAAGAGGGCACTAACAGACTTAACAAACCTGACACTTCCCAACAACCCATCTAATCCTTTTTGGCTAGAAAAGCTTGTGGGAAGACAAACAGTGCTGGCACAGGGCAGGTGACTTGATCATAGTTCCAAATACAAACATTTATTGAGATCCATGCGTGGCTGTAAGTTCCCTCTCTTATTTCTCATCAGTGGAGAGGAAAATTGCCTTGCCTAGAGTTTTCAGTGCAACAGGGAGCAATGAAGAAAGTTTTGCAAATAAGTCTCTTGAGACCAGATTCCAACTTGCTCACTGGGAAGAGGAGAATTAAATATACCTAATCATGGGCATTTGTACTACCCCTCCCTCCCATCAATATGTGAGTTACAAGACAGCAGGGTAACGTGAGAGAGCACTGAAATGGGAGCTCCGTTTGGACATAAAGGAAGGTAACTGAGATCTGAAATGCAGGAAGGACTAACCTGTGCATCCCGGGAATACACATTCCTGTGCAACTAGCACACAAAACAAAGCAGGGGAAAATGGAAATGAATAGATTTCTGTATGGGCAGAATAAAACAAAGACATTTGATACAGTAACAAGCTAATCCCACCACCTGATAGACACCAGTTGGTGGCACATGTCTAGGAACAGCCCTGAAGAACAAGTGGGTGTGAGTCACACGTTTCAGATGTGATTGGGAAAACAGGCAGCTTAGTGTCTTCCTAAGGATTAGGAACACATTTTCTGGATATCTGACTCTTCAAAACATGCATCTTCTCAGGATGTTATTTCAAGAAATACATATAAGGGCTCATGAGACGGTTTGAAATTTGAAGGAAAAGCAAGTCTCAGTAAAGAAAGCCAAGCTGACAGAAGAAAGCAGAGTTTGTGTTACCTTTAGGAGTGGGGTGTGCAGGTCTGCAGGCTGCCCACAACAGTGGCACCAGCACAGAGCAGAGACTGGGCAAAAACTTGAAAAATACTTTTTTATCATTTTGACACCTACACACTCTGAGATCATTTATTCCAGGTCAAAGTCTTGCCAAACTTTAGGTCAGAGAGCAGACTGTGCACATCTCTAGAAGGTGTGGAAAAACAACTGAATTTAAACCATTTTCATAGTGGCAGCTTGCAGGTGAGGAGCAGGAACATTTATCTGTCAGCATTTTGTTTGTTTGAGATTTTGTCCCCTCTATCTTGAGATAAAGCTGGGGTTTTTTTCAGCATATGCTTTTAATGATGCTGTTACTCAACTGTTCTCTAACCTAGTAAATAAATTTTCTCATGGGATACATTTTGGGTTTCTGAGCCCAGGTATCTGCTCCATAAAGAATCAACTTGCAACACATTTTATAAATCACATCAGGTCTATGTTTCAGCTAGGTCTGTCTCTGTTCTCAGTTCTTCCTCAGAAGCATTGTGGGATGGGCAAGAATCTTTTCCCAACTTTCACAATACATTTATTCACAGTCACTCTTGGGCCAGCATCATCTCCTATCAGCCGTGGTGTCTCACACCCACCTGTATTTTTTTCCTACCCCAACACATATTTAAGTAACCACCTCATCACACAGCCTTCCCCTGTGGCAGAGGGATGCTCTGGGATACACAACCTCACATAAGTGCAGATGTGGCCCCATGTCCAGGCTGTCCTGCAAGGAGCACAGCCACATGAGCACAGTGCTACAGCCACCACACTGTGCAGTTAAGCAGTTCCCCTTCAGCTAAAATCCAGAAATAATTAGGCTGAGAAGGAATGAATTAATGGCCATGGGCCCACACCTCAATTTCTGGGCAAGCTTGGGCAGATTCTAGGTAGTTACAGGAAAGATTATACCCACGGTTCCCTCCTCTGGGGACTCTGTGTTTCCCAGGAGTTTCTCCCAGTGGAAGGCACTGGGTGTAGGAGGCCACCTGCAAGCATGCCAGCACCCTTCCAGTGGGATAAGGGTGCCCTTGTTGAGACAGGCTTCCTAACTAATTTAGAGCCTGCCTGCAGGTCTCCTAATTAATGCTCTATCCACCTCCATCAAACCGAACACAGGGATTGAGTCAAGAAGATATTTATGCATCAAATCCCAGCCTGCTCTAACTCTACAAGGCAGATTCCTGAACTGGAGCCACTCTGTGCTACTATGTGAGGCTGCTCACAGCACAGGGACAGCCATGGGGACACCAGCCCTGTGCTGGTGTCACTTCTCCCTTCCTACACCTGTAAGCACTAACAGCTTAAAACTGGCCTGTGTATGGGGGGTGTTTTCCCTGGAGTATGGGAAGCAACCTAACCAGGATGCAGTTCAATGCTGTGTATTATCCAGGATGAATGTTCCTTGCGTGGCAAATGTGCAAGCTCTGCTTGAAATACATGCTCCTCATAGCGATGTTTCCAGCCAGAAAGAACCCTCGTTTTCCAGTACCAGCCATTTGACACAGGGACTTGTATTGAGTTGCTCACGGATTGAACAAAAGGAATTACCTGGAACTCTTGTGTGCGTTGTGTGAATGCGAACTCTCCCCCGTGTGCTTACAGCCCAAACCTTAATGGAAATTAAACACAGACAACCCATGCCAGCTGCAGTCTGCAGTACACTGCAAGAGGACAAAGCATAAGGGCAGATTTTCTTTATTTTTAAATATTAGTAACACTGCACAAAAAACAAACAAACAAACAAAAAAAGAAGTGGTACTTAAGTGACAGAAAACCAGTACACAGTCGTATTGGATAGTAACCGTAATTTACATCCCCTCCCAGTTCACAGAGGGTTATTTGCTTTCAGAGGGTTACATTGGGTGACTGAAGCTAAACCATTCAGATACCAGAGACACCAGAACTTGTTATATCAAACCATGCTAGAATGCAGACTTGACTGTTCTGTTTAGCTTCTCTCTTACACTGTTATGTGTATTCCTACATCTTTTAAATGTTAGGATGAGTGAGTTTCTCCAGGAACTGTGGACTTTCAATATTGCCAGGTTTAAGGCTGTTACATCAACAATGTATTGGCAAGAGGAAGACAAAAGAAATGAAACAAAACCATAAGCTGCTAGCTCCTACCTGGAGGTTAAGGAGAGGAGACAACACACTGACAAGAAACATGCAGGTAAATGCTTACGGTGACAGAAGGGCTCTGTACACACTAAAAGGTTAAGAGAAGCAATGTGTCATGCACATGAGACAAGTATGGGAAGCAAGGAAGTCATCTTGCCAGAAAATACATATTTCTTTTAAATCTAAGACATCTTTTCAAGCTAAAAAAAAGTAGTCCTGCAATAAAACCAATGTAAAATGTTTTTATACATAAAGGTGTAAGTTCCTTGCAGAAACAACTTGATAAAATCTTATACGGATGCTGAAAAAATGTTTATTATCTAAAACCTACCCACCAGAAACAAAGAGCAGTTTTAAAGTAGCACTTGGATAATTTGTCTATAGGTTCTGAAAATAAACTTTTAAAATAAGGAATGATTTCACTAAATGATTCATCAGGAGTCAACCAAGCTTAAAGAGGAGAGCTTACAGGAGGCCATTGTTACACTACACTTCTTAAAATCAGAGGATATAACTTCATGATACAGTTTAAAATGAAGGAACACTTTAATAGCAGGGACAAAACTGCCCAGCCTGGGGGAAAAAACAAAAACAAAAACCCAACCACAAAAGTCACTTATTAATCTTGCATAAATTACCCTGTCAGAGCTCATGTCTCAGTCCTGTTCCCGGTGACATGACGGAACAGAACTCCTCTTTCAATGGGCCTGATGTGGATGCCAGTGACCAAACAAACAGGCACTTGCACAACCCTTTATCTCCTACAAGACAAGTAACAAACACTAGACTAGAGTCGTTTAGTCCCAGGGAAGGAGGAGGTAAGAAATTCTGCAAGGCTTTCCAATCTTCAAACCTAACACACTTCTACCCACGTCCAGCCTCATCTGAATTCCCTAATCTGACTGGCAAGAAAGCCACTCCGTGAAACTAAAAGGAATAACATAGTGCAATTTTAGTACAGTTTGAAACATGAGTCACTTCCTTGCTTGCAGTGTGAACAATCAAAAAATATACACAAAAGAGGTGTGCTCAAAGGTAACATGAAGTTGTTGTTATTATAAAGGTATGGGCATAGCAGAGAAGTCCATTTTAGTAACTCCCTTTGGTTGACTTCTTCTTCTTCTGTTCCTCTCTCTGCTTCTGCTTCCTCCTCTTGCTGACTTCTTTGTATCCTGAGGAAACATGGCTTGTAAAACACTTTTCACAGCATTCATGGACTTTTTCCTCTAGCAAAAGCACACATTCTCTGAATGGTTTAAGGAATACTAAAGAAAAGGTCTGGCTTCCTAATGTGTTGGTTTTTTGGGGTTTTTTAATCTACCATTTCCGCTATATCACTTACATAGGATAGGAAGAAAACACTACCAATCTTTGAAGTTTGAAAAGATCCGGAGAACTTTCAAAATACTTCAAAGCCATTCAGGAGAAGCTTCAAAATTAGAGCACATGCAAAACCAGAATAATTTTCAAAACGGAAGCAATAAATAAGACTTATACAGCAGGAGCTATTTAAGAACTGGCATTTCCTGCTCACAGTAGTCAGTTACCACGACATTTGCATTTCCATTTTAAGACTAGAGAATGCCAAGAATCCTGAGTAAATAAGAAGGTGCCCAGTGTTTACCAATGTATATTTTATATGCTGGTCATCAGCCTGCTCATGCTTAACTATGCACCACAGGTTATATTCGACTGCAGCTCCAATGGTGCATGAAACTATTGAGTTCAAGCAACAATGATTTGCTACAGGTTCAGTAGGCACAAGCTTCCAGCCACGTGATCATCATTCCAATGGTTTATTCCCCCCAGAAAGACGTGTGAAAAACATTTCTAGCTTCAGATCACACCTTTTCCTCCAAACGTGCAGTAAAATCCAACTTGCCGGCAGACTTGCACAGGCAGTGAACTGTGCGAACCACCACGTCTACCCAGGCACCCTCATAAATCTAAACTGAAAGCCAGCAAACATTTCCCTCAGACGCTCCTTCTGGGATGATTTCAGAGAGCTGGAGGGATCTTTGAGCTCAGTGGTGCTCTGCCACTGGGAATCAGCACAGCCCAGTGACTGGGGCCAGCGCAGAGAGGATGAGCCGCTGCAAGGCAGCCGAGAGGCAGGGCTGGGAGTCAGGGGAATGGCCCCGGGAGGGCACAGCTCTGCCTGCATGGAAATCTCTTTGTTTCCTCCATTTTGTCAGCACTGCACCTGGTTCTCCATCCAATTAGTACCAATGGCAAAATTAAGATGGCAAAAGGAAGTGGGGGGAGGCTGCGGCTTGCTCCTCATCAGAGCTCCCCCCAAGGGCCATTAATGTGCCCACAGCAGATCTGCAGTTCTTCTGTTTAAGACTTGGGGAGAACCACGAGGTAAGTTTTTCAGCTAAAACTATTTGAGACATTATCAAAGGCTGGTGCATCAGAGGAAATGCACTCCCCTGTAGCAAAGGGAAATTGTTCTGGGTTATCACTCCAGCTCCTATGCTGTATCAACAGCATGACTTCATCTTTTGCAATCATCTGAGTCAAGAGGCAGGGTATTTACTCAGAAATTCTGCCATGAGCCATCAGCCTGTGCAAAGTCAGAGTGGAAACCAGTTCTCTTGTTTAAGGAAGAGAAAAACTGGCAGCGCTTTGCAGAAATGCAGATGACACTGGGTTTTGCCTGCACCCTGCCACCCCCTGAGCAACAAACCTGGCCCTGGGGACACTGTGTGAACATCCACTCACTAAGAACTCTATCCAGGAAGTTTCCTTCTGTGTCAGCCCCTCAGTCACCTGCACATCACCAAAAATGGGATCCCTCGGCATTCAATTTCCTGAGTAAGGCACCCATCCCAGAAGGGCTCAGGCATCTCTCTGCTTTCCCACAGAGGTCAATGGAGGCAGAAGAGACAGCTGACTCCTGAGAATCAGTCATCCAGGGGGTGTTATTGAAAGGATACTTCCCTTTACTGCAGGGAAAAACAGCATCATATCAGCTGATCAGAACTAGTTCATGTAATAACTATGAAACAATAGCACAGATATTCGGGAAAGGGTCATTGAACCCGAGCAGGTTATTAGCTCATAATTTTTGCATTTTTCATTCTCAAAACACTGTCAGGATTTCTAAAAGGCTTCCACATCCAGGCATGGTTGCATTTGATGTTGCTATTTTATATCAAAATACCTTTTTTTTTTCTTTCAACAGTCCATTTTCTTCAAACGTTTGAGATTCTGAAAGCAATTCTAGCAACTCTTCTTTAAAAATACTGTGAGTCAATGTAAATTATGACTTGAAGTGAATGCCACATAATTCATTGTCTTATAAATGAAACAACTCGAATGTTAAAATAATGTGGTATGAAGATACTTAGGCATTTGACAACATGGTCTCCTACCAGCCTCCAGAACAATAAGAGTGAAAAGTGGAAATCTTTCAAGCTTTCTTTTATCACTGACACACAGAAACAGATTGGCTAAAGTAGGAGATAACACACAAACACAGAGTATTCTTCAGGAGAAAACTGCCAGGTCTTTTCTGTTTTGAGCCTACTGTGATAAATAATTTCACTCTCTACCATTTCCTTTTCTACCCCCACCCAGGAAGAAAGGATAGGTCAAACCTTGCCAGTCTGTTAGCTCCAGTGCTGCTATGCTGGGTGATAACAGCCAAAAACCTGATCCAAACAAGTGAAGCAGCTCCTAACGTAAATAAGAATTTCACACTGCAGATGTAGCCCTTCGGTGTGTATTTCACTCAAATACTTCAACCAGCACTAATTAAAAGCACATTTAGCTGCCTTGGTTACAAGACTAGCCCCAAAGTCATGAAACTACAAAATCTGAATTAGAAAGCAGCAGCCCCATGACCATTCCATCACTTTGCAGTGAGCCTGTGTCCTGGTGAGTTGCCAGCACCACTAAGTGTCCACAGAAACTTCCCATAGCGAGTGCCAGGCTGAACCGGCTTCACCCAAACAGTGCTGGCCTTGGGGTGAACAGGGCTGCTCAGATTTCTGCCCTTCGAAGCAATTGTTAACCATCTCAACTCCAGAAATGCATCACAGGGTGGAGGGAGAACAGGTTGCTGAGAGCTTCCCCAAGCTGTGACGTTTGGAAAACAGATTCACTCAAATGCAGATAGATATCACCCTAACTTGGTATTTCTTGCTTTTGTCAGCTCCCAGGAGCAGAGATGGATGACGCAAGAATCCACACCACTTGGAATTACACGTGGTTTACTGCCTGGAGAATTCTTGCCTAAAACAAACAGCAAGACTAACCCACTCTTTCCATTTCATCCCCTTCTCTTCTACTTCCAGAAGAATCGTAAGGAGCACAGAAGGTACTCCAGCTTTCAGAAAGCTACTGAAAGCTGAAAACAACTTCCAACAACACCTAGGTGCAGCTCCCTCAGCCCGCACTCAGCAAGGACCAAAACAGATTGGGAAGCCTCTCTGCTGTGTCCCAGATTGACTTTCCTTCTGGCTTTCCACTTCCCTGCCATCTGCACCTCCCAAAGTCACGAGTTGGTTCGGTCACTGACTATGAAACTCATCACATTCTTGGGTGGTAACTGCGTGCACATCAGACAGCCGATCCAAAGGCACAAGTGTCCTGGGGAAAACACTCCTCCCCAACACATTTCTGGTATCCTACTTCTTCCTGCCCTCCCTGACATCTGCCTGCTCTGCTGGGATGCAGAGAGCAGCCACGGGTCTGCCCCACCTTCCTTCTGCCAGCACAGAGGAGCGCAGGAATCAGCAGAAGGAAGGAAGGCGTTCAGTCACAGCTGACAATTAACACGCAGCATTGCTGCTTCTTGACCCACATCAGCCAGCAACAAATACCACAGCCTGATTCCTATAGAAGATCCGCAAAGAAGACTTTGGAGGAACCTCCTTCCACTTTCAGAGTGAAACACTGAGGTTGGGGGTGGGAGGGATTCACACATTCTGCTCAGGTCCCAGAGAAAATGCTTCCCAAGATCTACTAACTTTTTGCTAAGATTGCGGCCGGTCTTCCGGCCTCCTTCAAACCGTGGAAGCACTCATGGCCCCAGCACTCACACAGAGCTTTAACAAGGCAGCGAGGCAGTTTCAAGCTGGGTTCTGTAATGCCCATTCTAATTTTCTGCTCTTAGAAATGTCTCTCCTGTCAAAACAATAAATTGCTATTTCAAAGGTAGCTAGCTTGCTTCCGAGCTGCAGCTACCCTCTGTTATTTTAGACTGACCATGCTCACATGTGCCATTATACAAATTCACCCCAGAGCTTCACAATAATTTCATGCATGTGACTCACTGCAATTACAGCTTTGCACTACACTTTCACATCCCCTCCTTTCAGCCTGAGCCACTGCCCAGCACACACCATAACGTGACCTACTAATTCCCTCCCCTCATCCACAGCTGCTGCCCATGCCATGGAGAGGGAGCCTGCCTTTAAGTAAAGACTTGGTGACAAAACATCCCACCCCGTCTAGGTATGCTGCTCCACTGTTTAATTATCTGCACTGTTAAAGACAAGGGGTGAGTTCTCCAGTTTCACCGGCGAACCCAGTGATGTCATCCCAACTTTGATGTATAGGGGACTGAAAAGCTTTAGCAGCTTGCAGGGGCCTTCCTTCATGCTTGCTCACCGTGCTGTTTTCATTACCAATTCTGCCTAGAACTGCCACAAGAACACACCAAGGCAGATACAACCCACTTGCCTGCTGTTAATTAAGGTAACGCTATTACTGAACAGATTTCCAAGGTTTTACTCCCAAACAGCAATCAAAAGCTTGCAAGGCTCTGCAGCCATGGAAGCCCTTCCACGTGCAACCCAGCTGTCATCGATGGGAAGCCAATGGGTAACGGGACGATTTGGTACCAGCAGCCAGAACACCATGCGTGAAGGCAGCTCTGGGCTCGGCCAGGGAGAAACCAGCCAGTCTCCAAATCCACCAGCCAGCCTTCCCAGTCCCTGCCCCGGAAGAGTGCAGCTGTTTCCACTGGCACACGGTTAACAGCCAGGGGATGTGGAGCAAAGGGAGAGGGAACTCCATCTCTGCACCTCCAGCATCCCTCACCTATTAGGTTTCCACAGAAAACAGTGGCTTTGCTTTCCTTTCTCTTTCTATTACATGCCCAAAACTAAGTATGTGATGGAATTATAAAGTAGTTAGTTTGGATAACCAAGCACATTGGTGTTACTAGTTAGTAAAGTGTAATTCAGGAAACTGCATGTTGGTAAAAAAGAACGGAGACTGAATTAAAGATGAAATAAAGTACAAATAGCTCGACTTTCCATAAGAGGAATCCATGCCAAGAAAGGATCAAGATTAGTTAAGCTAGTTCTTTTAGAGAGGTTTCCTCTCCACAGGTGCAGTGGATAAAAATGCAGCAAAAATGAATAATTAATGTTGTAAGTTGTAGGTTAATGCAAGCTATTTCATCCAAAAGGAAGAGCAAACCTTGCAATATTATCTTCCAAATAATAAGATTTCATATCATGTATTTTCCAGTATTTTAACAATTAAACATTTCAACCATTCTCACTGGATAGAGGTCAAAGCTCTCAAATCCAGAGCAATAGTTTTTTAGGGATAGTTACCACAACCTCTGCCATTAACTGCTACCACCCCCAGGGCCCTGATGGCATTAATATCACTTGGATCTTAATCAGATCCCACCAGCCAGCCATGTATCACACAGTCAAGGAGCACATCATTTGCAGTGTCTAAATAATTATTTTTAAAATTCCTAGTTTGGAGCTAGAGAACTGTTTGAGATACACAGTGACTTCTGAGCAAAGAGGTGAGGTTTTATTCTAAAAGGCCATTACAAAACCAGGAACAGCTTCCAGAGCAATTTCCACTAAAATGCAAAGTGTTAGATGGAGAGTCAAATTAAACTCTAATTTTTTTATTAAATATCCACTGCGATGACTGGAATCCTGACTAAGGAGAGGATTCATCTCACCTCTGGGTATCAGATGCCAGTCTAAATAGTTGGCCAGCTTTCCTCTTGGGCACTAGAGAGATTCCACTTGCAGAGGGATTCCCACCACACAGTCAAGATGAAACCTACCCCCTTCTCCTTCATTTAAATTTCCTACAGACTTACAAATCCAAACTCAAACACTCCCATTCCTACAGCTGGGAAAAGAAAACCATTTCACTGCAGGTAAATCATTAAAGACTGAGGATTTGCTTGAGAAGCTCCAACTGGGACAACATCTAAAACTGCTGCATGGTCCCACTGCCAAGGGCCCCACACCAGGAGTGGCAAAACTCATTTGAGGTGGAAAAGCACCTGGTTTGAGGCCATTGAACCTAACAATTTTCCACTGAATGGAGAGGTCTTTGGACCAAGGCAGAAAAAGATGCTCTCCTTCCCCAACACCGGCCCGTGTAAGCACGGCAGCTGTCGCGGTGATGGATGAGAAGCCAAGCGGGAGCGAGTCAGTGGTCTCTGTAATTACAGAGCTGTGCTGGTGAAGCCTCCTTTTTGGCAAGGCAGTCAGCAGAGGTGAACGCCCATGAAGGAGAATGGCATTACTGGCCAGGGCTCGTGCACAAACTTCCCAGGGAGGGATTAAGACACTCACGTAGGTTTTTATGACCGACTCGACCAGTCCTTCAGCAGCCCTGTCCATCAGAGGAACAGCAGGCAAGATATTTAAAGCAACAGTAAAATCTCAGTCTTACTTCAATTAAGTTTTCACCCTGAGTCTTTTATGGCAACTCACAACCTACTGGTAGAAGAGAGGATTTTGTGATTGCACTAATACTTCTGGAAATTAATTTTAATTGCAAACTTGTGCGTCTCGGAGTGTAAATAACTTCACAGCAAGAAGTCATAAGCAATCTTAAAAATTGCTCCAAAAATTGCATGTGCATGTCAAACTCAGCTGCTCTTTGGAAACCATTGCAAAGTATTGTTATGATTGCAGAGACCTTCATGTCTCCAAAGGCACAGCCAGGGTTTTGTTTTGCCACCAGGAGACCAAAAATGTAAGCCTTGGGTGGGAGACTTAAGGACATCAGCCAGAGGTCACATTCAGGCCTCTGTAACTTTTTTTCTTTTCTTTTCTTTCTTTTTTTTAAGGAAAAGATTCAACTTTGCCATCCTTAAAGACAAAACTTCCAGCAAGTGATCAGGAAGACATTCATCTAAACACTTCTGTTTTGTCACTCTGTCATCCCACATGCTACCTTGAGGTCTTCCGTACAGAAGGCAGTGTTAGATTTAAAGGCTCATAAATGCAGCAGAAGTTGGTACAGCACTGGGAGCACACGAGTGCCTGTTTTGGGGGACAGTCCTCATTTTTTGTGTGCTGTGTTTCCCCTGAGGACCCTCATATGGTCACAGTTCCCAGCACTTCACCTAATTCCACACTAACTGAGAAGGGCCCTTGGTTTGGGCATCCAAGCTGAAAGGCATCTTCATATATCAGAAAAACCTGTCCTGGCAGTCCTGGATGATCTCTGACCATAGGTTCCAATTAAATCGAGTAGTTATGAGGACTTTGGTGTCCAAGATAGCCTCTGGACTATATTGGCAAAACATTACAGACTGGAAATGCATCAAAGGACTAATTACTTCCAAAATTAACCCGGAAAATTGCCACGTTGCCACGTTTGCCTGAACGGTCTCAGCCTTCTCTATTAGGATTTAGGTGCCTAAAATTGCAGCTTCCAGAAATAGTATCAAGTTGCTGAACATCTCCTTGGACAAGGAAGCCAAGCACAATTTAAGTAAATGAATGTGCAAAGTATGAATTAACTACTAAAAGGCCTTCACTTTCAACAAGCAAGAGCACTTCAGCAGCACAACAACATTTCCCCTGGATCCTTAAACACCCCAGGGCGTTAGTGAATCTAGGCTACATGGAAGGTCAGAGCTAAAGCAGGATGAAGGCACACCAGCTGCTGTTTGTTATCTACCAGGGAGCTAACATTAAGTCAACACACAGCACCAACTTCTTGCTTTGCTTTTTGGTTTTGGCTTTGGACTAGCTGATGGATCCTCCTTTGCATGTTTCTCCTCACCATGCTTGTGCACACCTGATAAATGAAAAGGGGCCTCGAAGCTGCTTGTGACCCGGCTTCTATCTTGTTCTTCCAGCTCATCACTATTATAATGAAAGGCATAGCGGGGGGAGCTGGCGGGCTTGTGAGACTTCTGCAGGCGAGGGTTGGCTGGCTGGGAAGGCAGCGCGTGTTGTCCTCTCCGTCTGCACTCCTCGGCAAAGGCTTCCTCATCTGCCTCCCCTGAAAAAAGCAAAAAGGGCAAGAGAAGTGAGCTGCACCCAAAATGCCCAAGTTTAGCCTGGAAAAAAAAAACCAAAAAAACAACCCCTCAGAAATGGGCCGGACATTAGGGGTCATAAAACTACTGCCTTGACTGTGGTTAGTCACAGCTCTGTGTATCTGCAGATCGGGGAGCGTCTGGAGCAGGAAGCTCCAGCAATGGCCTCTCACTACACTGAAGCCACCCAAAAAATCCACTAGATATGACAACTCAGGGGCCACCGTACCATTTTTCCCCAAATGACAGGGTGAGGGAGCTGAGCACATGGCCCTGGGCAACATTCCTGTCCTGTGCAGGGCATGTCATCTCATCACACCTCACCTGGACTCTTTGCCTAGGAAGGGTTGGCCCTGCTCAAGGGAAAGTTAAAGGGAAAGGAGGGGTAAAGAGCCAAGCTGACTACAGGGGTGGTGGGACACAAAGCCACTGTGAGTTCAGAGGGGCCAGATGTTGGACAGCTGGAAGGATGGTGGAGATGTGTGAAGGACCACATAAAGATGAGAAATCATGTTGAAGCTGTGAGAGGTAAGTGCAGTCCAGAGGCAAGGCAGGTACACACAGCACACACCAATGAACACAATGGAAATAAACCCCAATGTTTGCAAGAATTGATATGAAAGATGAGGTACTCCAGTCATACTCATGCTGTTTGGCAGATGGCACTTCCCTTTGCTGCAGAAACCGTAACAGTACCAGCGCTGGAAAGCAGAGAAATCAGCTACCATAACACACAAAAAACTCTACAAAACCACACATTGAAAAGCAAACAGTAAGATACCAAAAAGCCAATTAAACACATCAACCTGGAAAATAGGGAGGAGAAGGGGTAGGAGAGGGAGGAGGAAAAAAAAAGTGAGAACAAAGGTGTGTACCACATTTGTTTCTTAAAGGCTTTTTCAAGTTTCATGAGTTCAATTACTTAAGTACTTCTAATAGAGCTGATGAAATATGGCATCATTTTATTTGCATCAAAAGTGGTGTGTCACATTCTGGAAGTTTTTCCTGGGATGTGCCCGGCATCAGCTGCTTAGGGAGGGGTGTGTGCTCCCAGCTAATGCGTGTGCTCTTAGTTCATGGCTGGAAAATGCTTTGAAGGTGGAAAAAGCCCCACGTACGCAATACAGGACAGGGCAGGAATACCCACTTTGTGTGCACCAAACCACCGACACTGTCACACACAATGTCTGCATCGTCTTTACCTGGTAATCGGACACGGGGAGATGCTTCTGAGGGCATGAGGAAAAGGAGGCAAGGTGTGTTTGAAAAGGCATTTCACAGTGCAGTGGGGCACCCGAGGCCTTGCAGGAGAAGAGGACTCCAGGACATGCCTCACATTGCCCAGCTGTGTGTCTGAGCACCTGACGTGCTTGGGTATTATGCAGAGGATGCTTCTTCCCGCGTGATTAAATGCCCATCCCCACCTCCATGCTCATGCTTTTGTACTCTGGAGTCTCCCCCACTTCCAAAGCAAACACAACAAAAGCACAAGTGATAAGACAAGGATTTCTGCATTTAGACTGCCTGCATCACACCATGGTAAAACCCTGGTGTGTGGTTCTCCTTGCAGTAGGAGAAGGCTGGCAGGATGGTGCTTTTCCCCTCGCATGGAACACTTCAGCCACGAGAGGTGGAGGGCGAGGAGAAGCTCAGAGAACTCCAGATGCAGAATTGCCATAAATTCCCATAAGAGGCTACAGGATTTTACACACTATACCAACAGCACTGAAGCATGTATCAGGCTGATGATACCACGTCTATGAAGATAAGCCTATAAAATGCCAAGGGAAAAAAAAGGAAACTCAAGTACATCACTTGCACACACAAAAACCAGTCAAAAGAATTCACTTCCTAACAAATTACAGTGCACCAAGAATAGGAGATCCTTCCCCTACCATGGAAACACAAACTGCATGGCTCTCTTTTTGATGTGCAAAGTCTTGCTGGATGTACGTTTAAAATTTTTATTGGCAGATGCAGGAATGGGAAATGTGCTGAGGCTGTTCTTGAAGCTGTGTGTGTGTGTGCATCACAGAGATATCCCAGTCAGACACACTAAGTATTGGACTCAGGGAACCAGCATACCTTTGGAATTACAGAACATTTCAGCCGGAAGGAACTAAAGCTCATCTAGTCCAAACTCCCTGCAATGAGCAGGGACATCTTCAGCTACATGGGGTTGCTCAGAGCCCTGTACAACCTGACCTTGAATGTTACCAGGGATGAGGCATCAACCAACTCCCTGGGCAACCTGTGCCACTGTTTTACCACCCTCATTATAAAAAATTCCCCCTTGTATCTAAATTGACCCTTCTTCAGTTTAAAACCATTAGCCCTTGTCCTACCACTACAGGCCCTACTAAAAGGTCTGTCTCCATCTTTCTTAAAAGCCCCCTTTAAGTATCAAAAGGATTAGATCCATCTTGATCACCCAAAAGAGTCATTCAAATTGCCATCGCTCCAAAGCAAAGACAAGTTTTAGTTACAAATAGACCCCAAAAAATTGTCCAAACTTTTTCCTGTTTACGAGCTGCGGGAGAGCAGGATGGCCCAAATTAAATGGTGGAACGTCACACGTCAGCTGCGGTTCAAATACTGAATCGGCTCCAGTGCTATGCATGGCATGAGCCATCAGATCTTCCTCTGATCATCTACCTTTAGCACACCTGCCACAGCAATACTAAAGTGCAATTTGCATCTTCTACATATTTAAACACATTTGAAACATTTGAACCAGACCAAATAAAGCCAGCTGTACCACTGGAAATAGGAAACTTGAAGCGTTTACTCTGGGAGAGTTCAGCCACACGGCATCACCACCAAAAAGTGCTTAAACATTGCTAGAACTTTGTCAGTGGTGATGTTTTTCCTAGAAATGGCTTCTAGGAAGACAGCTGGTATGAGGGGGGAGACATACCTGAGTTCAGAGCTGGAATATCCACCCGAGGAGCACCTTTCAGTGGTGCTCAGGCTTTAAACAGCTCTCAGCTCCCCCAACACCTCCTTCTTGCCGTCTCCTGTGCCTCCAAGCCAGCACAACCACGTGAGAGCCTGGGCAGCCACGCCATGACCCTAAGCAAGGACTGACCCAGGTTAAAAATAACACTCTTTTTGTAAGCTTATTTTTAACCCAGCTCAGTGCCTGGAGCCAGCTCATCCCACAGCCACCCCAGCTGGGGCAGGGAAGGGGGCAATTATCGGAGGCAGCCACAATCAGCATCCAGGCATTCAGCTAGAGATCCTACTCTACTGACGCAAATAATAATTAAAAACCTTGCAGTTATTTCACTTGCAAAACAGCCGGGAGAAGTTACATTTCTAAGGGTTCATTCTGAAAATGAAGGATTCCGCATTACCAGTAACATATAAAAACAATAATTAAGGTTTGGTTTTCTGGTGCACCAGGTTTTCCCAAATTTACCAGCAGCTGCTGGTGAAAGAGAAATGAAACACGAGCTGTAGCATCCCAAAAAGCTGCATTAGGGCTAAAAGCTGTCTTCTGCTCCAAGCAAGAAGGGCTGGAAAATAACTCCTCAAAGCAAAGCTGCCGCAGGAGAGGGGAAAACAGGGGTCCGTGGAGTTGTAATTAACCAGTAGAGGGCAATATTGCCTGTCGCGAGGGTATCGTTGTGGGATCAGCCGCTGCCAACCGGTGTTTCTGCGGGAACACAGCGATTTCACACGTCCGACCCGAAGTGGGAGCGCAGCTCTTGGGCTGGGGCGGCGCTTTGGGAGACATCGAGGGGTCTGCGGGAAACGGAGGAAACACACAGGGAGGAAAACACTACAAACCCCACAGATACTGCAGGTGAGGTGGGACGGGTCAGTCACAGAGCACGGCACAGGCTGCAATTATTATCATTTCGCGTCACATCTAAGTAACATCCACACATGCCCTGGAACTGAACTGAAATCCTACCAGGAATCGGCAGTAACTAATGGCAAGGCAGCAATGGCAAGGCAGCAATGGCAAGGCAGCAATGGCAGGAGGATGCCGGACACACCGGGATAAACATCCCAAGGAGCTCCAGCCGCTGGTTTGCATTTACCAGGTCACTCCCCGCGTGGGAGGGAGCGGAACCTCCGCGGTTCCCGGCCCTGTTACTCCCAGCCCCTGCTCTTACACACCTCACCAAGGAAACACACACAGAATCAGGGCTTTCCCCGGTATTAGGGAAGAAAAAGCAGGCGCACCAGTTTGCTCATCCGAAGGAAAACTCCCCCAAGGCCACGAAGTCCTCCCAGCCCGCCCCGGGGCCGGCATCGAAGATGCACGTGGTGAGGGACAGTGGGATTTACCCACTGCCGGGACAGCGCCGAGCTGAGCTGCAGCCACCCAGCTGCGCAAAGGCGGCTTGCAGGGAACTGATTCCATCCAAATCTTGCTCGAATGACGGGCAGCAAAGTGTCTTTGTAATACTTGAACACCTCCAAGTTAAGAGGCAGCGGAAGCTCGGGGTACTGCACTGCTGCTTCTGGAGAAGGCTCCGCTGGAAGCCTGAGGTCAGTCTGAGCTGCTCCCGGCGTGGACTGACAACAGAGAGTGCAGAATGGAAAAAAAAAAAAGCTTTTTTTGACTTTCGTTCCTCCTCCTGTTACAAGGGCTTGGAATTTACCCTGTGCCCGTGGAGCTCACCGGAGTTTCTGATGACTCAACTACGTCTGCCGCTGCCGCGGGGAGCGGAGCCGCCATGCGAGGAGCAACCAAAAGTGAAAGAGAAAAAGCCCCATTTAAATACATTTATCTGAAGTCTATCGCACTGCAATCTTTGTAACCTGTTGATGAGGCTTTTCTACTGATTAACTTTTCCACTGTTACAGCGGCTCTGGTATTATCCACCTTAGCGGAAGCTACCAGGGCTCTTCTGAGAATGAAGTCCAACCTTTGCTGGGAAATCCCATGTTTTCCAGGAACCCATCGCACCCGAGAGCTCGTCTAACAGACCTGTCCACGTGCCTGGATTACCCCGGGCTGAAAAAATCCTGAAGATTAACTGGATCTTTTGTTTCTTCTCTTAAAAGCTTTGTATCTAATGTATTATAGCACAGAGAAAGTATCAGGAGACCAAGTCACTCTAGTAAGGACACAGAACCAGTGGTCTAACATGGGGGACCACACTCAAAAGCTGTTTTCAGAAAGTTGCCAAATCATCAGTTTCTTTTAATTTCTGTTCGAAATGAGGGATGCTCATTATGAAATGCCAAGACCAGGGTATTTTCTAAAACCCCCCCTAATCCCTCCTGAAACTGTAGACAATCTTGCTCAGCCAAGAAAATACTCCCTCACCATTACCGGAGGCTATGTTGAGCAAGTTCTTCTGTTGAATTGTTCTTAAACTTGTTTCTAAATGCCAGGAAACACAAATACTGTGACGCTTAACACCAGGAGTTATAAAACCCTCTTTCAGCCTGGGCTCTCTTGGGTTTGGCAGGCTCGACAGAAGCCAAAATTTGCATCCAGTCCTCCTTGGAAAATGTCTCTGAGTTTGACAGTGACAGCCTTTAAAAATCTCTCTCTTGCTATTTGATGTGATGCGTACAAGAGAAAAAGGAGCCATTTTAAAATTCTCTCGTTAAAAAAAAAAATGCACGTAGTTTTGAAAGCTCAAAGAGCCTGAAATCACTCAGAAACTATCCAGGGAATGCCAGAGCAGCTGCCCCATCTGCACCATCACTCCTGGAGCAGAGCTTTTGTAAACCGTGAAGGGAGTTTATTTCAACAGTGCCATTTATCAGCTAAAGCACAGGACGAAGGAAGAGGGTTTGAGTTGGCTCACACAAATCAGTGCCTTTGACCAATTATTGGCAATCATTTTCCTTCCAGAGCAACTGCACATTTCTCAACGATATGGAGAGCACAAGGACATTCAGGGTTTCTTGGTGTCTGTCTGACATGTCCTTCCTGCAAAATTCAAGGAAACACTTAGCTGAAGGGGTGCGCCCAGAGTGCTCAGGTGGTCAGAAACGCTGGCAGCTCTCAGTCTGTACCTTCTGCAGAAACCTCCTGCCACATCCCACCTCCTCCTCTCCCCATCTCCCATCCTGCGCTGGCAACAACAGCTCAGCTCTGCCAGCACCTAAAGCACTGCACTCGGACATGCCTCTTCTGTCCCTGCTCCAACCCAAAAACTCGTATTAAGTTTATAATTGGGGGATTTGGGCTGGGCTTTCCCAGGCCAAGACCAGCATTACTATCTCCCCTGCCATGGCAGCAGGGCATTTCCTCCAAGGCAAGGGGGAAAAAAAAACATCCTGAAGAGGCAGGAGAGAGTAGGGGAGATGGTGGCAAAATCCTGGGAAGTGATGGAAAAAATATGGGTGTGGGATTTGGGAGAAAGGACAGATTGATGGAGCGCCTCCCGCAGTGCTATTTCTGTCCCGGCTGCAGCACGTCCAGTGTCCGGGAAAGGGCAGGGCTCGATGCTTTCTGCTCAGCACCACGGCAAACCTCTGCCCTTCTGGCTTTAGAAACTGGCAGTGCACTGGTTCCTTTTATTTTTGCCCTCGTGTTCAGCTGCTCCAGTGCTAGCCCACACTGTTCCTGCCCAGCCATACCCGTGTGGCACAGACCCAGGGCAGGGAAAGCCCCACACCGGGTTCGTTCACCCTCCCTGCCCTGCAGCACCTCCCTTAGAAAGCTCAACCTTTTGAGTTTCTTTTTGGTTTCTTTTTGCCCTCTGGATTTTACCTACCCCCCCTCATACCCAGCCAAGAACACAACTGTATCCTGCATTCAGCCCAGCATGTACCAACACGAGTCCTGCATTCCCTGCACATCACGACCTCCCTCAAGACAACATTTCACACAAAGATGCCCGAATCCCCAAAACATTGGGAAAATTAAACGAGCTTTCAGCACACGCTGACTACAAGGGTGCTGCAAAGGGGTACTTGGACAGGAGACCTGGTTGCACTGTTCCCCTGAGCAGCTCTTGGGGATGGATGGCTGCAGCCACTCCTCCGTGACCTGATCGGGTGGCACCGAGCTCTGGAGCCTGGCACAGAGAGGGGAGCTGTGGGGAGAGACTGGAGCTACTCCTGACTGCCAAAACTTACTCATCAAGAGATCTTTTAAAGCCCAGTGAATGGTCCTACATTATATCTGAGGCCAGAGAGAAGGGCAAGCTAAGCACACCCAGGCTTTTGCAGCTATTTTGATTCTGTTGGAAGCACACGGGGCATCCATATAGATTATACCAACTGCTCTCATCTTAAAGATCTGGGACGTAGAAATGCAAATGACAGGAGGTAATACCAATCCCCACGTTTCCAGCAAGCAGAGAGATGACCCCATTTACATGCTGCTGCTCAAAGTGAATTTTATTAATTTTAAAAGACTTTATCACACAGAGGCATTTTATTAGTTTCTGCATGAATTTTGAAAGGAAGCAAAGAACGAGGAATGAGCTTCACAGCTTGACACATATAAATACAAAGCAGCAAGATTTCAAGCTCAGAGTTTGGGTAATGAACCTGATTTTTTAACAGCAATTGGTATTATTTAAAAGATGATGCTTCTACACTTTGCAGGGTCATGTCAGAGGTCTACCACAGTTTCCCCCAAGTCTCACTGTACCCCACCACACTGCAGTGCTTCAGACCCCCTCAAAAACCTCCACCAGGGGCTCCTACTCTTGGGGCTTCTCTCCCCAGCACACGCCTTTCACAACATGCAGCTGGGATGGAGCTCAGACCACTGTTCCTGTCTCTGCCTCTTACGTGGCCCCTCTTCCTGCAGAACTGGTATCGCTGCCATGAAACTTCTTGATTTGGTTTCATATTTACAAGGGCATACAGTGACAGGACAAGGAGCAATGGCTTCAAGAGGGCAGGTTTAGATTAAATATCAGGAAGAAATCCTTTACTGTGAGGGTGGTGAGGCACTGGCAGAGGTTGCCCAGATAAGTTGTTCATGTCCCATCCCTGGGAGCGTTCAAGGCTGGGTGGGGCTTCGAGCAGCCTGGTCTGGTGAAAGTTGTCCCTGCCCACTGCAGTGGGTTGGAACTGGGTAATCTTTAAGGTCCCTTCAAAGCCAAACCATCCCACGATTCTATGAAACAGAGGGGTTTTTTATCTCAGTTATATTTCAACCTCAGACAGAAATCCCTGTGGGTTTCATCTCTACCATGAGGAACCCATGCAGATCAAGTTTCACTTTGAAATGGTATTTGAAATGCAAACCAAAATCCTACTGAGAAGAGGGGGAAAAACAAAATAAAAAGATCTGGCCCTTATAATGAAACTTAATACTCGCTACTAGTGAAAAAATAAATCAACAAAAAATTCACAGCACAACTACCTGCGGCCCTGCCAGGTACTCCCCTCCATGCAAGGTGCCTTCCACCAGTGTTTCCTCTCTTCTTGTACCTGAGCAGAGCCCTGGGGACCTTCCCACCTCTCACATTCATTCTCCAGAACCTCCCAGTGCCACACAAAACTTTCCTTCAGTGCCCCCAAAGACAAAACTTTCCTTCTTGCCTTCAGCCCTCCTAGGAGTTACCACCACCAGGTCAAGCAGAATTGGCTTCTAAGTAGAAATCTCCTCAGACAGCGAAAGCCGAGGAAAAGTGCTCTTCTACTTTCATAACAAATTCTTTACCTTCATAACTCATAAAAACTAATACGTTAAAGTATCAAGACGTCATCTTATGTTCCCATTAGTGACCCTCACTTAAAGGAGCATCTTCAGAACACCTCTGAGCAAGCCTTACTTTGCAAATTATACCGCTGTGTTACATATTTTTCCATTGATTACCAGCTTTAAACCAGTCTTCAAATTCTTAATGCACAGCAAACCCGGATTATCGTAAAAGAAAGATACATAAAGAAAAAGCCAGGCAGTTAAATTTAAAAAGAAAAGAATCTCATGAGTGACTTCAGAAAAATGTGATGAATTATTTCCCCAGCTGTTTTGTCAACACTTCCATAGTAATTTGGCAAAAGCACAAAATCACCAAGTTTATATTTTCATCAAATGGCTATTAGTGCTGTTGAAATCTCACAGACACGAGGCAGAAAGAGCAAGCTCCACCTTCTACATTCCACTGTCCATGCTTGGTTTGCCAGCTCTCATCTTTTCAGGTCAATCAAGCCTCAACCCTGAGCCTTAAATGCAACACTAAGGCTCTGACACTAAGGCTTTTATATATTAATTACCAATTTAAAAAAAAAAAAAAAAGAGATACCTGCCCTCTCCAATTATACACCAAAATGTGCAATTTATTCCTCCTCCACCATCCCTGCATTACCAGGACTAGGGCAAGCAAATCCCATTTCCCAGTGCCTGTACAGCCCCTGATTTGCAGCTCCAGAGCCCATCACCTTTTGAATTACCCTGAAAACAACACGTGCTCATAGTAATAGGACATCTCTTCTGACGGCTCAGTAGGTTTCAAAATGTTTCATGAACCTTCACCACAAAACCCGATCCTGTTTCTGACATCTTCCCGATGACAGGAGCACTAAGGCATTAGTGGCTGTTCAATTTTTGATGCGCTAATGAGAAGTCTGATTTTTAAAAAAATAGTGTTTCAAGTTGACATTCATTACTAATTTTGACTAAATACTGTATATAATTACAGACTTGTACAGTGGCCTTAAATGAGATATAACCCCCAAGCTGCACCACTTTTTGTTGTTTGGCATCTCCAATCCATCAGGGAACTCTCAGTTTCCAAACACCCTTTCCCACTCACAGTCAAGATCTTCAGCCTATGCCTTAAAACCCACCATAGTTCAGAAATACAACAACCAATTTTTCAAATCCTAACAATAACTGAATGTTTATACATGCAAATGAACACACTCATATAAATACATATATTTAAACACAGAAATTGTTCTTTATATGCTGCTTAAACTGAAGTTCTGACCAAAACAGCCCATAACAAGAGGACAAAAATCAGCATTTTCTCAATTAAACCCCCCAAACCAGACACATGACTACCATCCAACACTAACAATACTTACAATTGTCCTTTGTGCCTGTGAACAGTACCGTCAGTCAGTTTATACGCTCCTTCTGCAGAGATCCAGTGGGAGCAGGGAACATTTTACCAAGAGAGCTTTGTGAGGTTTGAGAACAGAAGGAGAGTTTGAACAGTGCCATTAATACCCGCCTGGTGCACAGATGGATCTCCCAGGAAGGCCACCCCAGGGCTGCCCATGCCCAGAGTGATGACTGCTCCCATCCTATGATGCTGCAATGGCACCATCCCACCTTGTCCTCTTTGAACACACCTCTGATATCCATGGGATGAAGCACCAAGGACAACAGCAACTGTTTCCAACCACAATCTCTGGAGCCAAAGCAAAAAAAAAGGGGACCAGTATTTAAGAACTACCATGATGGCAAAGAAACTGGAAAGCATTGCAGAAGGGTGCAAAGCACACTGGAACATCCACTAGGTCTTGGTGGAGAGGTGGATGCACGCTTGGAAGGGATGCTCCCACCAAAACTGCACAACAGAACAACAACTCAACCTGAAGTTGCCTTAACGAGCTTTTGCTTAGATCACCCAGTGTAAGGATGTACCCACTTCTCCTGTAATTCTGTAATGGCAGTGAAAGCTTTTCCAAATATTTAAGTGACTATTTGTCAGCAGGCTCATTATACCATGCTATAAATATTTGAAAAGCTTTAAAAACAAATCATCAAAACTGCAGGTTTGAGCTGTTTAAAGATGAAGACAATTCTGTACTACTGGCAGCCCCAAGTGTAGCATCCAGCAGAGCTACTCCACCTCCTCCTCGAACACCATGAAACTCGGAATCTTCTCAGAAACACTTGCCAAGAGTTTTACTAAGTATGAAGATGTCAAACTTCATTTACACCACAGTGTTTCTCCTCAGTCTTGTGAATCATTATTGCTCCCCTTGCAGGGATGAAAACGTCCTGCGGTGAGCACTGTGACAGTGAACGGAAACCTAGAACAGGCACACAACAGGTAAGGCTGACGTTCACCCACATTTGTTATCAAGCAAGTCAGTGACTGACATGAACAGTCCCAGATTTTCACGTTCGAGAACATTTCATCACTTTCCAATTAAAATTCTGACCTTGCCTGAACTTGTTGGTATTGGACACAGTCTATCTCTACAGAAACCATCTCCTTTTACAGTAATATTTAAAAATACTAAATAAAAGAAGCATCAACTGTTTTTCTAAGGAGAAAGTTGCTTAGTCAAGTCTGAGGAGTGGACTGGAAACAGAATTATGGCTGGTAAGGCAGTGACATCATTTTCAGGAGACGGAATCTGTTTGCAAAAGGCTTCAAAGCACTGAATTTCAATTGAGAAGATAAATCTATAAATAAAACCACACAGCTGTAACACCAATGTACGGATGCTGATGACAGTTCAGCGAGGACCTCAGTGTGTCCACCTCTATCCCAACTTCAGCTGAAAATATGGAAGGCCTATATTTTAAGGGAAGATTAGCCAGAACTGTCACAAAAATAGAAAACCCAAGAGGCTTTGACCTCTGTTAACAATCTATCCTCTAACCTACATTAAAGCTGCACTTCAAGTTGACAGCTTGGCTCTGTGCCACTTACAGGTCCATACTGAACACCAGAGACAGCGGCAATTTGGGCAATTTTGCCACCACACCCAGAAAACACAACAGGGAGCTGAACAAAGGGTTGGCTTTTGGTGTCGGGAGAAGCTGGGAGGCGCAAGGCAAAATCCACCCTTCCCCCTGCAAACAGCTCTTATAAAAGAAATTTCCACTACTGGAAACTATTCTGTCCAGGGCAACAAGCACCTCCCCTGCAACAGAGCACCCAGCACGGGCATGCACTTGGCTGCGTGATTTATTCTACGAAAAGGGTTACCAGGGATGTAGCCATCACCCTCTATAAACATTTCAGGAGTAAAGCACGCACGTGATCTCAGAGCAAGTGCCGGAGGAGAGGGAAGAGTAGAAACCACCTAAGAGTAATCAATTAATCTTACGTCCTCGATTTTGTTCATCAAGAAGAGCAAGGAGGTTTAAACACCTGCATCTTCTCAGAAAAATGTTTTATTTCCCTGAGCTGAACTTCTTGTTTTAAGGAGTGATTACAAGAAGCACCTTCTCGATTACTCACTGCATTAGAAGGCACTTAAAATGCACCCTCTGTTCTATGACACTTTTCAAGGCAGAGTTATATATAATAAATCATTAATGGCTACAAAACTGCTGTTGGTGGGCAGGACAAATTACACTACTTTCTTTCAACCTTTCAATGGGATTTTTTTCCAATTCTTTCAGGCAAATACTTTCAAGATGGATCAAAGTAGGGCAAAACCAATGTTTCAAAAATATTTTAGAAATTGTTTAGACACTCCCCCTCACAAAAGATCCTGCAATTTATATACTATATAGTAGTAGCTGACACTGATGTACCACCTCAGAAATATGAATATGCATAATAAAGTATATATCATTTTCTTTTTACTTAACAGTGGTAAAAACAAGCATCTAATTGTCATTTTTGACATGCTTCTCAAAAGAAATCACTGTATTTAGCCCAGAAACACCTGGTGATGTCTCTCCCAGCAAGGTAACAGGGCACTTGAGTTGTACAGCAAACAAAACTGCATTTTCTAACTGAAATAAGTTCCACGCAGAATGCAACTCAAAGCTTGGAAGGTTGTTGGAAAATATGGATAAAATTGATAGAATTGTTTTGCTTTGACAAGTTACAGCTTTGGTACATTTGGAAAACGACTAGTTTTGCAGTAGTTTACTGCTAACGAGCAGTCAATGTATCCAAGGTACACTGGCTACACACTTTGCAAACTACAGAAATATTTCTGTCCAAGCCTTCTTTTAAGCCAGAAAAGGGCAGAGCAGTACAGCACGTACACTTGTTTGCTTTTCCATTAACAAGATTCCTTGTGTCACTACAGCTGGCTGTGTCCACACTGGTGACTGGCAAAAGCCTTACAGCTTTTATTACTTGCACAGAAAGGCGACTGCACAAAGGCTACTTTAAGATCTGAATACTTAGATCTCAAAATATGGTTAATTTGACCACTGAAGAACTAAAACTGTTCTGGAGTTCCAGCACTCTCCAAGCAGGATACCTTTCCCAGAAAATTTGGAAGGACCTTAAGAGATACCAGGACTTTACCATACAGTGGCTTACTTTTTGGTTTTGTTTCAAACCATGTTTGATGGTTACATGACCCAAGTGCTGCTGCATTATAATTCTAGCAATTTGCCTTTCCTCAAGTTTCTCTTTGAAATAAACTTAACAAATGCAGGTCTGGGTATATACAAAACCCAAAAAAAGCATCCACAGACAGTTTTTTCACACACACAAGACCTGTGGCTTCTCCAGCTATTCCCTGTAGAACTATTTTTCTGACATATTGCAGCTTAGGCATTTATCACACTACCAAAAGTGATTAACAAAAATCCAGGTTTTTTCATCACAGTCACTCCAAATTTAAAACACACATATTGCTACCCACATAAGATTTAACACACACTAAAAATAAAAACTTTGCATCATTAAAACATTGCCCAGATTTCAGAAAATGAATAGTTCATTCTGTGAATCTTCAACGCATCATTTCATTGATTAACAAGAGACCTCCTAATCTTTATCTCAGGAGCTGACATTAGGCTGTCTCAAACTCTGCAGTCTGTTGTTGGTAAGACAGGAGATACACAAGGGCTCACTGTAATGCAAATCCCAACTCAAATTCAATCATCATGGGACAATCATCATGGACTGTGCCCTGGTTCCTCCTCATCACTTAACGCACAATTTGTTCACTACAGTAAAGCAACTCACCTTAATAGGTCCCGAATGTCTTCTCCCACACGAAGTCCACTCTCGGCACCTACACATCCCAAACTGGATGCTTTAGGGCAGCAGTCATCAGGCTGCCCTAGGTGGTGCACATGGTGTTGTCTCCTCTCTTCCCAGCTCCCCTGCTTCCTCGGCACCGCCTGCATCGCCAAAGCGTCCCCCAAAACCCTCAGAACCACGGTGAGAGAATATGATGTGTGAATTAACAGGAACACATCAGGAGGGAAAGGGAAGATACAGACAACGAAGGAAGGCCTGAAGGGATACTGTGCTCTGTTCCATCTCTGTCTGTGTCGGGTTCCTGAGCTTCCACTACTTCTCTGTAAAGCCCAAACACTCCCTCCTCACTAGAAGGTATTTTTCAAAAAGCTGGTCTTTTAAAACACTGAAAGCCAGAGAAACTACTGCTCTTGGCAGGTTCCTCCAACAGTTAATCATCCATGTGTTAAAAATGTATGTTTATCTTCTCATCTGAATTTGTCTAGCCTGATACAAATATTTATACTCTTCTTCCAAACAAGGAGACCTTTAATATGCACAGTTTTTAGTTACTGGCGTACACATTTTTTTAGAAACAAAGTGGAATTTGGCACACCGTCCTCAGGCTGCAGAAGCACCTCCCTTGCCTGTTGGCAGGGAACAAGCCTCCAGAGCAGCCCAGAGGCTGGGCCGGCAGAGAACAGGCAGGGGGAAGAGGAGACAAGGCAAATGCCCATCACCTCTGCATTCACTGGGATAACTCGTGACCGTGTTTTCCTGATGAGAAAGGCAAAGACCAAATTAGGAAAAAGGCCCTTGAAATTTATGTCAATGGCACAAAACAGGCTGTATTGTTATCCTGCTTCTCCCTTACTGGTTTCAAAGATCTTAAGATTTGCTGTTTTTCTCAGGGCTAAAACATCCAATCCCAGAAAAGATGGAAGTAGCACTAGAGGTGCTTAACGAAAGAAACATTTTGGTGGTTGCCCTAACTCTGAAGGTGCATCTCCCTGAGAGAAAAATCTTCCACCTCTTTGCAGTCACAGAGGAGCTCAGACAAAAAGTGAGGGCAGGAGGTTTGTGAACCCAACTCATGCTTGGAGGCAAAACCAGGGATACCCAAAAGAGCTCTAAGTGAATTTCTAGCCCTCTACTCCTCTCCTGGGCAGCCAGTTCCCAGGTGGTGTAGAACAGATGAATAATGCCCTTTCATTATTGAAGTGCAGTATATTTGGTGATAAGGACCTGACTGTATTTCCTGTAAGGCCCAGCAGTAAAAAATGTATACACTGAGATTAGCAGACTAATTCTGGGGGGTGTCTGAGTGACTACTTAACAGGGCATGTCCAAATAACTCAAAGCACTAAAGTGCCTTCTGACAAGAGGCACTATTATTACAGAAAGCCTGGCCAAAGTCCTCTGAAGACAAAAGGCTGAGTCCTCTGCCTCAGAGAGGCTGCAGGAATGGCCAAGCCTTGGCCATGTGAGTTTTCTGTTTCCCTCCAGAAACGCATTCCTAGAGAAGTTCAAAGCAGTTTTGGTCCAGCTCCTCCTCAAAGAAGAATGACAGAGACTTATACTAAAAGATATGCTCTTTCACAAAAGCAAGGTACAGTAACTACTCTGTTGCTGAGTATGACAAATATCACACCAGGATGACAAATTCAGATTTAGTTTCTGTAAAGAGTAAAAGCCAACCTCCAACTACATGTCAAGAAGTTTCCCAGAAGTGGCTGTGGTGACAGTTATGCAAATGTGTGATAAATTAGCAAGTTAATCTTACTCTATATATCAGTTACAAAGACTAACACAGACATGGCATGTATTTTTGGAGGGAAACTGAAAGACTGATGGGGCTGCCCAGCTCCTCTACCAGATGTCTCAAAGCCTCTGCAGCCTTAGGACTTCTTTTTTTTACTGGGAGGTAAACTCCCCTCCAGGACCACAATTCAATGAAGCTTGTGACTGCAACCAAGACAGAAGATTCCAGAGCTACTGCTTTGCATCTTCAGCTGGTTTAGTAACACCTTCAAGCAACTCCACTACAGACAGAGGCAAAATAATTCTCACTTCTGGCCATCAGGAATGTGTGTTCCACAAAATGAATTCTATGACCAGTCACCCAGGCTGGATTCTTCTCCCACACTAGTACCTCAAAAAATTTACAAATAAGAAACAATGCAAGATTTCACAGCTGGCTTTTAACAGACAAGAAAAGGAGGAACTGAAGCCTTCCCAATGAACTGTCATTTGTCGTATCATATAACAGACTATCATCCTTATTTACAAACCAGGTGTATTTAATCTCTCTCAGAATTAACATTCAGGTGCATGAAAGGATTCAGGTTTATTTTTGTTGCTAGTAAACTTAGCAGCTACAGGGTTTTGGTTTTTTTTCTTATTTTTATGAAATTCATTTGAAGTTGGCTGCACTGAAAAGAATAGCTGAAAGAGCTGAATCTGTGATTCAGTAGTAAGGATAAATTATAGGGCAAAGCAAAGTTTCAAGAGTTATTACCAGAAGCTTCTAAAAATCTATTTTCTTGATTGTCAATTTTAAGTCAAGCTCAAAAATTATCTATTTTAGTGAGTTTAAAATGAACCCAGTATGCTGCAAAAGCTGACACTATTGTAAAAACCAGAGAACTAAAGACACAATTCTACTTAATAGCATCCTTCTAATAAAACGTTTTACTTCTCAATTAAATATACTTTAACCCCCACCATGACTTTTCAAAGACGGTATCTTCTCAGGCAGAAGTCTTCCGCTACCTTTATTTAGAAGGTAATTAGCACTGGAGCCATCAGTGCAATCCATCTCTCACCAGGACATCCCAGCTTTCAGACCTGGACACTATCACACCCTGCATGTCTTTTGGCCATGGTAAGCATGACAGGGCACAGGGTACTCATGTGGGCTTTTGATTAACTTTCTACCAGCTGTTGTGAGATAACACCTAATGCAGAGCTGAGTCTGCCAGAACACAGTTTTCAGAGAAGTTTCAGTGAGCGTGAATCAGCAGTCAGCTCGTACAGGTTCAGGGTTACAGCTCCGACCGTCACAGGATTTTAATTCTTTCTTTTTTTTTTTAAATCTGACAGCAGCATCTCAAACGTGAGGTTTGCTGTTTTGTAAATGTATGATCTATGTAGCAGAGCATAAACCAACCACCTTCATCTCTAACCTTTAGGAGTGCGCTTCACTCAACAACCAGCTCTAGCCGAGGTATTTTTGCCAAAACCAAAGCAGACCAAGCAGTAAATCCACAAGAACCATAAATTCAAAAGGTGCAGTTTGCAATGCTCACAAAGTAAACATGCTTCGTTCCAACAGCATTGCACCAGAAGGACCGTTTCAGCTTTTGGGGTGGAAGATATGAAGTTTTGTACCTAAGACAACCACTTGAAGACAAGCAATAACAAGAAAACCCAAACTGTTTATGTTGAGTACTATGTAAAGCAAGGCAGTGGTCACAATTCAATTCCAAAGTAAACAAGATCAGAGGGAGCACACAGTGCAAACAGGCTTTCTTTTCTTATGTTAAAAAAGGCAAAGTCTCAAAGTTTGATTACTGCTGACTGGCAGATCACTGATGTCCATATTGCCACTACCCTGTGAGAATACGATGACTTAAAAATAAGACTAAATACCAAGACATCCAAAAATCACCACCAGAGAGGCAAGGTTTCCAAAAGAACTAAGCGATGCTTCCACAAAAAGGTTAACTAGTTTTCTAATACTATGTTAAAGCATTACACTAACACTGAATGCTGCTGAAAGGTTCTCTGACCATGAGCACCAAACAGCCACAGCACTCACTTTGCAACAAAACCACCTTTAGAGACATTGCCCTGCTACAACCACAGATTAAACTCGAGCAAAATAGGTAATAAGCTCACTTCTCAAACAGAAGAGAAGCAGATTCAGGAACAGAACTCACATTTCCAAAAATACAAAATAAAATCCAACTTTTTCACCCAGAGATGGTCTGAAACACAGCACAAAAGACAAAAGACAAACCTGCAGTTACACCTGACACCAAAACACTGGAGGAAAGGAAACAAGACAGTCAAACACAGACAAGTGAGATACCAAACCCTCGGGCTTGGGTATTATGGGGTCTCTTACAATCTTGTTTTCAGCATTCTAACTCAGTTCATCAATTAATCCCAAATTGATACAGCATCCATCTTACAAATGTGATGTACATGTGCTCTGCAGAGCAGCTTTGTCCACTACACCACAGACCAATGCCTCTGATTCCCAACAGAGAAGGTATTGTGAGAACTGAGAACATCAAGAGCTGCAGCCATTTTAAAACGTGAAGCATTCCAAGGTAAAATCCCAGACTTGTTCAGTAATGCCAAGGGGAAGGGGTAGGTGCCATGCAATCTGAAGAGAAACTTGAGTTAGTGTAGTGCACTGAAGTGACTGCCATGCACAAGGGACCAAAAAGAGGGTGCACCAGGAGAAAGCATTACAAAGTTATTGTGTCCACCAATGAACTTTGAAGCAGAGCATGAAAGAGTAAATGGCTTAGCAGGTTCAGAAACTCCATCTCAGTTTTTCCAAACCACTGGAGGAAGCTTTATTTAAATGGGATGGTGTCCCTAAACATTCAAAATTAATCCCTCATTTATGAAGAAATGGCACTCTTAATCCAACAGCACCTGGTTTTGAAAGCTGCCTTATCCCACTGTACATTTGATGCTTAGCATTTGCTAGAACTAAGAACCTTTTCTTTTATTAATATTTTGTAATATTTTGGCCAAAATTGAAGTTTAAGGAAATTTCCTGCCCTTGATGAGTCATCACTTCTAGTGAGTAGGTCATGTACATCCATGCAAATTACATATTAAAAAGAACAATTTTTTTCAAAGCAACAATTTTTTTAGTAAGTGTGTTTTCAACAGAAAATAATTAAATTCAGCAGAAGAAATTCTGAATATATAATACATAACAGGAATAATTTTAAATGACTTGACAGTAAACACAGAATGCACATTTATTTTGTATTTTAAAAATGAGGCTGGATGCAAGAAGTTGCATCAAAAAAGAAGCTGGATGTGGTGTTATTTCAAGAAACCAGCCTGTCTTCTACCTATTGAAAGAGATGGAGACTATTAGGTTTAGGTCAAGTGTAAGGTGACCTAACTGGTCATCATCTCTAACTGGAAGTGCCAGTCCAGTGATATACTTGGATCAAGACCACATATGCACCCAGTTCAAGCCCCAGCCTATGCAAAGGCTGGTGTGTGGGTATCTCACTACTGCAGGAATTTCTACTGCCTAATTCTGCCTTCTGCTGACTCATTCCTTGTGTTTTGACAGTTTCTACTAAAAAAGTGCAGCACTGCCGTTTTAATGCTGCATTTTGTCCCACTTTTGTCTGACAACCAGCTTCAGAGATCTGAGGGCAGAACAGAGACTGTCCAAAACACCGGATGTTGAGCACATTTACAGTGCTAAAATATATCATTCTAGAACTCTGGAGTGACCTGTTTGTGTATAACAAGGTGAGAAGGACCACACTTTTCTTGGCAAGAAGATTAAAGACAAGCACATAGGTATAGATTTAACACTAGCAGCTGTGCCACCCTAATTGTGTTCTTAACGGGAGCGAGGCAATTTAAATGTTAAAGATGACCTGGGATTAAACCAGGAGATGAAGATTGGCAGTTTAATGTAAAACCTATAGGTATCCACAAGAAGCATTCAAACTCAACTCCAGATTGTCCTAATTTTATTTGACTTGGTTAATCAATTTTGAAGCACTTTTTACAGTTTACATAATTTAAAGGAGCCCACTGTGTCCTATATTTATAAATTAACATTTTTAATAACTCAAGACATCACAACAAAGCCAGATTTTGAAATAAATAAATTGCCTGTTTAGTTATCTAGATCAAGAAGTAACATACATGGGGAAGGAAAAAAACAGCATTAACAAGAAAACACTGTTTAGTTCTAAACTGAGTTTGTGCTTCTACACCAAAAACACAACACTAAAGTAACAGGAACTCTGCAAAGAATTTGAAAAGGTGCATTACTTCTTTAGTCCCAAAACCAAATCACATATTTCTTCTTCTACATGTTATTTTGTTCGGCTCTATCAAATTAGCATTAATGGTAGTGGGACAGAAGTAAAATATACTAACTTTGCTGCAGGTTTCTTTCTGTTGTAGCAGTTTGTTATCCTGTTGGTTTGGCTTAAGTTGAAATGGTTTTCCTTCATAAAAAAACAAGAGCACATCTTTTTGATGTATTTAATAATCAACACACATTTGTTAGTACAAAGCAGATGGTGTTCAGCGTGAAGGCATTAGGTGATCATTTGAAAACACCATGCCTTTTTTTTTTTTTTTTTT